>RJWJ010046208.1:0-11453 GCA_004363605.1 Indri indri | reverse complement strand
TATATCCCTACTTAGCATATGGATGCCTAAACTGCATTAATTTTTACTTTCAAATGCTTTTAAATTGATGATCTCAACATTTTGCCCATGAGATTGGGAGGAGCAGGTAGAATTATTCCTGTTTTATAGATGATGAAATGGAATCCCAAGACTTTATGTGATTTGCCCAAGGTCACTCACAAGGTCTGGGAGTCTCTGCACCCAGCATGGAACAACGCCTCTCTGTCGGTCTGTGGGGCGTCTTCAGCAGGAGGCGTAACGAAGCTCTCAGACAAAGAGTGGGAAGACTCCTATAAAAAACAGTGCTGTGACATCAGGACTTCAGGAAATGCCACCCCCACCCCATGCCATGTCCCCTGCATGGGTTTCATGAAACTACTGACTCTCTCCTTAGGAACCTCAAGTCCGCTGCTGGCATCCCAAATGAGAACAGCTGTTCCTGACATATAACATCTGGTTTCTTAATGTTGGTGGATGGTAGAAGGAATGAATGTGATTCTCTGATTTTTGGACCTTGGTGTTTTCTTTGAATTGGGGCAAAAAATTATTCAGATGGCAAAAATGGTATATCCTGTCTATATTTGAGTAAGGAACTTGCTTTTATCTAATAATTCTCCTGTAGCACCTAAGAAGCAGATAGGGAATCTGCGAGAATGTGTAATGACAAATGAAAACCATCTGAAAACAGAGTGACACACAGACACACATCCCCCGGGGTCAATGCCACCATGCAGGTAAGCTGCTCTGGGTCTCACTCTAGGAAGGTCCAAACCCACCCAAGCACCCTGAGGAGTAGACTTTTCCTAAAACTGGCAAACAAAGTTATGTTGGAATTGGCCTTTTGGGGATAGTTTGGCACGAGTTTTTTTTTTTTTTTTTAATTGAAATACGTAAAAGTTGAATTAGTTCACATGGATTTAAAAATAAATCACAGAAGATATGTGGCGTTTTCTTGTGGTTCATCTCTAAAGCTGCAGGTATTTGCCCTTTTATCAAAATTTAATTATTGCTTAAAAGGACTCTTTGGTTAAAAGAAATAAAATAATTCCATTTCACTGTTTTCTGTACTGCCTTTGACCAAGTTGGCTAGTAGCAAAGGCAAGAAAACAATTTTATACTCACTACCAACTTGATGAGAAAGAATCTTTCATTATCTCCCCCACCCCCCACATGCCCAGCTTGGTTATTGGAACCAAGAACATTACCAAGAGTGTAATTTTCTCGTGTGGGATGTGAAAGAGTAGAAACAAAGCAACTTCCAGTAACTTTTTTTCATCTTTCTCACAAAGACAGGCTCAAATCCTTCAGTTCCGCTTTAATCATCTGCCTCATGACAAGTCCTCAGATTCCCCAAATAACTGTGTCAAATCAAATTAAAATTTTAATTCCACACTGGAAGATGGGAGGCAGAATGCCTCTGGTGATCTCAGAGTCCCTTCTTGCTCTGTTCCGAAGACAGCTCCTGAGACACTAATTCAAGGACGAGTGGCTGGATTAGAGACAAAATGGGGAATGGTTGTTGCAAAGGTGTCAAACCACTTGGAATGCTGCCAGCAGCCTGGTTCCGGAGCTGGTAGTGGGTGCGTGTGAGGCATGGCGCGCTTGCTTTTGGGCGAAAATGTCCAAAGGAGCCACCTCCTCCATGTTGTCATTGAGTTGCATCCAGAAGAATGGGCTCCTCGGCCAGCTTTCTTTGTATGGAACCATTGATAGACCAGAGTGTGGACGACTTTGTACAGTCGGGGCCACACTGCGTTAAAGCAACATGGTCATTGTTCAGCCTCCACCAGCCTGCTGTTGACACTTGTTGACAGTTTACTGTCTCTCTTACCTCCTATCTCCCACTCAGCCTCCAGATTCTCAGGGTTACCCGTCCAACCACCCACTCTCCTGCTAACGTGCTCTCGGGATGTCTGGGAGAGTGGCCCAAGGACAGGGAGTGGGATGAAAACGGGGAGTGATATCAGAGGGTGGAAAGGGGTTACGGACAGAGCAGGGAGAGGTGTGTGGGCTAAAAGAAGTTACTGTGTACTCACCAGAACTCCCAGGCTTTCTGAAGGCATCTGAGTGCCTGGCACACTGCAAGCTCGTGACGGAAACAGGACTGGTCCTAGGGGCTCTCAAGTATGAAGGCTGTAGCTGCCACGTTTAGCAAATGATAATAAAAGACATCCAGTTATTTCTGAATTTCAGAGAAGCAACTTTTTTTTTTTTTTTTTTAGTGTAAGTATGTCCCGTGCAATATTTAGGACATAGTTTTTTCCTAAGTATGTGTTCTATGTGACATTTGGGACATACTTATACTTAAAAACTTCATCGTTTATTCGAGATTCAAATTTAACTGGGTGTCCTATATTTTATCTGGTGACCCTGATCCAGACCCTGTACTAAAAAGGAACAATAGAACAAAACAAAACAAAAGCCTTATTTGAGATCTACGACAAATGGGCAAGCAGAAGCAAAAATGCATGTTAATTCATTTCAAAAGTTACTCTGAGTTTTCAGTGGTTCTTTAAGGTATTTTCCTCAGGAATCCTGTGCTCCCGGTGGTTTCTCCAGCAGGGGCTCGCCTTGGTGCCCCCGCTCATTTCACAGATGGCTCACTCTCCGGAAGTCCCCTCTCCTCCTCTGTGTGGCTAATGCAGTCAAGGTTTAGCCCGCTCCGACGTCACTTCCTGATTCCCTCGCGACCTTAGCCAATGTCCTCAGAGGTCACTCTGTCGCCAGCAGTGGCCACGCAAATAGATGGAGGCAGTTAGGCAGGATGGCGACTGTGCCAAACTGTAGAGTTGAAGCGCTAGGTATCCTCATATTCAGGGATGTATATTTTTATATGCAGTGCCCGGGCTCAGTAAGTTTCCAACCCCCTCTGTCTCTGAGGCTTTCGGTCTCCACCCAGGCATCACAGCCCACGTTCCCTTTGTGTTCCCGAGCAAGCCCGCGTTGATTTTTGTCGTAGACCTTGCCAAACTTGATCACAATTCTTAACTGGTCTGTGTCCCCCATTTGACTGTAAAGTGCTGAGGGCAGGGACCCTGCCTAAGCCATCTTTGTACCCTAGGAGGATGGGACATGCTGGCCTGGTATCTAACAGGGGCTCAATAGATGGTTGTCTGGTGGCTGGACATCTAGCCTGAGAAGTAAACTGCGGACTCTGCCTTGCCTGCGTCCGTTCCGTGGTTGCTTCAACTCTGGGATGGGGGAGCTGCGAAGGAGCCACCATAGTCTCCACACTTAGCACACCCCGGCTTCCATACATGCCTTTGGGTGGATGCACACATGGGAGCTTCCTCACGCCAAACCGAGAGAGGGGTAAGGAGTTCTCCAGCTATCGTAGTTCTTTTTCATGGGAATGACAGGCTATGTGAGAATGAGCATGGACACCCGGGTTCTTCTCCCCTCCTCCCTGCATGTGCACCTGTAGGCCGCGGTTCATGTGACTCTGCACTGGCCTTGGCTGTCAGTGAAAAAGCCTCAAATTGCTTGTCCGCCTACTGTTCAGACTGCTGCCTTAGTTCTCACTTTGTACAAAACAGCGGAAAGAGAGAATGCTCACCATCTATTTTGTCTGACATTTATCTTGTTTTCTTTTTCTGCAGCCTTAGTAAGCGACAGGAATCATGATCCAGAAAGTGTAAATGTGTTTAAATAGTCCTCGTATAAACTTGTGGAAACATGTCACATCCAATTACGCAATCCTTCGCTTGTTTCTACCCCTCCTCTCCACACTGGGAACTTGGGCCATCTTTTGGTGCTAACCAGGGCCAAGGCATGGGTTCAATCCTCGTGTTGGCCACTTGGATTTCATGGGGAGATGTTTTTGATCAGGAGCCACAAGGAAAAATCTGAACCTTGGTCAGTCCTCTTGGAAACACATCAGGGGGAGTCTGTCCGTGACTCAGTACATCAGCTTCGCTGGCAAACAGCTGAAAAGTGAAGTTGTGCGTATGGTGTTGTCAGTGGCGAAAGGGACCAGGCACACAGGCGAGAATGGCACATATTTTTGACCCAAGTGGCTTGATCCTGTGTGCTCCCCACCAAGCAGGTTATGAAATGTGCCCTCCTCAGTGTGTCACCCAGAGCCTGCCCCTGAGAATGTCTTTAAGCCTGGTCCCCAATCCCTTTGCTGTGTCTTGCCTTTGATTGGCATCTTATTCTTAAATTTGATGATATGATGCTTTAAGTGTTCCCTTATTCCTTAGTCTAGAGTGGAGTGCACCAGTTATTCACTCATTCACACAATACTTTATCCAACAACTATTTATCTGGCATCTCCCATGTCTCGACCCAGTGGATAACTCAACAAATGAAACAGATGCAGTTCATATTGTCAGGAGCCTCACATTCCAGCAGGAAGAGACAAATAATAAATATGTGAGCCCATGCAAATATACCCGTCAGGTGGAGACAGGTGACATAAAGAAAGGTAAATCAGAGGAAGCGGATATAGAGGAAGGACAGGGTGCTGTTTGTGGAGAAATACACTGCCCAGGTTAAGTACATGGGTTCTGACGCAAGGTTCGAATCTTGTCTCAGCATCCACAAACGTGTGACCTAAGGAGAGTTATTTAACTGGCCTGTGCCACTGTCACCAAATCCGTAAAATGGGGCTAATAATGATACCACCTCACTGGTTTCTTGTGAGATTTAAGTGAGTAAATACATGGCAACACGTTAGCATCAAGCCTGGCTCTGAGCGTTGGCTGTCCCTGGTCCTCTGCCAGCGCCTGCTCCTTTCCTCACGGTGGCTGTGGAGTCCTCAAGCCCACTCCCTGTGTCATCCCAGCTCATCCAGAAGTGATTGGTTCTTTTTCAAAATGAAATTCATTTTCAGTGCCTCGTGAGGAAGAAATTATTTCTAAGATCTCATCCCATGCCCAAAGTAGGGGAAGACAGGATTTAACTTTGAAGATTCTTTTTCACAGATGATTTGGTACATAAGGAAAGATACTTGAAATTTTGTTTAGTAATTTTTAATATAACTCAGCCATCATGAAGGATGACTTAATGCCTTTTGCAACAATGGGGATGGAACTGGAGACCATTATCCTAAGTGAGGTATCTAAAGAATGGAAAAACAAACAACACATGTACTCACTGTTAAATTGGAACTAATGAGCACACATGTGCTTAGAGGGAAGTAAAACTCAATGGCAATCAAGCAGGGGGGAGGGGCAGGAGGGGATGGGCGAAAACCTACCTAATGGGTACAGTGAACACGGTCTGGGCGACGGGCACACTTTTAACCCTGACTCAAGCATTACAAAAGCTTTCCATGTAACCAAAAACATTTGTACCCCTGCTATACTTTGAAATAAAAAGAAAATATATGATGCTACTATCTAAGCAATGTAAAATTACTGATATTTATTATTGATGTAGAAACTCAGCAATTTCATATGGTTAAACCTATTAAACAAGCAGATGCTAGGTTGGATTTCTTATTTTTTAACCAACTTAGCATTTCACAGCATTGACCATATTTATTTACTAATTTTGTCGTAAATAAGTGCCCACCGATTCTTTTCGGTACTGGCTCTATGTCATGACTTCCAAGTGGATTTGGATGCATCTATCTTTGTGAAATGACCTTTTAAAAATTTTGTGAGTCTGCATGATATATTTTCTTAATATATTTAGTTTTCATCTTTAACTTGCCTTGACTTTTATCGGGAAGCCATAAATTTATTTCCAAGTACAGATAAAACTACCAGAAATAAAATATTACTAATATGGTTGCCCATAGGAAGAAACGTAGGTATACATTTTTTCTGTATCATAGATAAAGAATAGATAGAGGATAGACAGATGGATTGATAGAGAGATGGAGGAAATGGGGAGGTTCTTACATCCTAAACTTGTGTTTGCAACCTTATCATGCTAATACTTAATTGTACTTTTTCTTATTATTATTTTAAAAATGCTTTATAATGAGGAAAAATTAGTTATACAAGTCTGGAACCAATTATTTAAGGAAGGTGACCAAGAAAGTGTGAGGCATGGTTTCTAGATATGTTTACATCTATCTAGAATCCTAGATATACTGAACTAACACTTCATTACTGACTGACAATTCCCTCTTTGTGTGTGTGTGTGTGTGTGTGTGTGCGCCACCTCATTGAAAGACTGAACACGTCTATCCCAGATGAGCTGTCTCTGACGCTTGGTCTCTCTGGTTCTGGGTCTTTCTGAATCTCTTTCTCTTTGTTATTGTTCCTCTGGCTTTCCCTTCTTCCCTGCACTCCTCAAAATTTATGATCAGAAAATTCAAAAGGTTAGAGACCCGTGGATGGGCAGTCGACGTGTGAGCGGTCCCTGAGTCAGAGTGGCAGGAAGTGTGACCAAACAATTCATTAACCATGTGCTCGGCATCTCAGGGGTCAGATGGGTTACCTGACAGCCCCTAATTAGCGAGTGTGAAACATCTTTGTTTCCCCAGGCTACTGAGCTAAAGTTAAGACCTCATTCTTGCTATTGATTGGTAGAGAAAAGAGGGTCCCTGGGAACAGCATAGCTTGGGGACAGGAGAAAGCTACTTTGGAAGGCCCCTCTGAAGGTCACACAAATATTTCTATATCTGGAAGCAGTCTGTATATTTCACTGAAACAGAACCAGATCTGTGTACTAAAAATGCTATGGAACTACCTTCTATTTCAACCAAGTCCACACTCTTAAAACCAAAGGACTTTTTAAAAAATTAATCTTATTTTAAACGAGGGTAAGATGGAAGTTCAGTTTCTTTAGGAAGGAATTTTTCTCCTGTTGGACATTTTAGATTTTTATTAAAAAGAAATTGTAGACATTCTCAAGAAGGCCTATCCTTATATATTTTGAATAACTAATTGATTTTTTAAAAAATTCATTCAGCAGGTATTTATTAAGTTCTTATTTTGGGCAAAATGCCGGGCCAGGCATTGGAAAAGTACTTCCCTTCCAGATGGTATAGTCACTGGGTTTTCTTTTTGTTGTTGTTTGTTTGGTTTAAATCTATATAGCTATAGCTCATTTTCAACAATAAATGTACTCTTGAAAAAAATTGTATGTAAATTGAATTTTCAAAATTGAGTCTATTTAGGGTAATAATTAGTAATTGCTCCAATTTGCTTTATGTGAATTGTTGCTTATTGAGTTAATGAACTACATACTGAATGGTTAAAGGTTTCTCTAGAGTGGAGTTTCTCAACATTGGCACTACTGATATTTTGGACGGAATAATTATTTATTGTTGGGGGGCTGGCCTACGCACCGTTGGGTGACCAGCAGTGTTCCCGGCCTCTGCCAAAAATAGCTCCAAACATTGCAGAATGTCCCCTGGAGGGCAGAATCACCCCTAGATGAGAACCTAGGGGTGAATTTGGATAAGTGTATGAATAAAAAGTGAGGTTAGGCAGGAGAAATATTCTTTTAGTGTCTCCATTAGTAAAATAACTCTCAGTTGGCAAAATAGTGCTTCTTTGTAATGAAATACATACGTATTCATATTTCCTCAGTAACCAAGTTCAATGATAACAGAAGTCTTGTTTATTATGGTTAGACAGCATCACCCTTCAATTTAAAATATATTTGGTAGTTATTCTAGCAAACTACAGCAATTGGTCTAGAAAAATTGGGCAGTGAAAACAAAAATTCCCTACATGTGTCATCAATTTTATCACTCCCATAGTTGCAGCCCAACTCTAAGAAATAATGAGCTTTTTAGTTCCCTACCTGCAACTTTCTGAGCTGCTTGGAAAGTGGATTTACGCTGGAATGAGAGCTGGTGGCAAAGGTGCCGTGCGTAGTTTTATTCCTTCTCACGTCTTCCAGTGTTTGACCTTTCATAACCAGAACTTCCTGGTCCCTCACTCCTGTGAAAATACCATTCCTTCCTAAGATTAAATGGAAATTCATTGGATGAGTCAGAAAACTCATCAAAATATACCGTTATGACTATGAAGATCTTAGAAGCTACCTAGTCAGCTGGGTAGCCTACCAAAACTCAGTCATTCCTTGAATTTTAAATTGCCTTTAATTATTGGAGAACTACTACAAATTTTTCTCCTAAACGAATATTCCGTTATTATAAGACACCTGGTAATGCAAGTTTTAATATGTTTACTGTAGCCAATCAAGAAAGTGAACTCAGTGAAAACCGGCTTGATGGAGCTAATGGCAGAAGACCAGTTAATAAAACCAACACATTCCAATTGTTTGATACAAGAGGTTGTTGGGAGTGTGACTTTTTTTTTTTTTTTAAAAAGCCATTTAATTACATACCCTGATGTCTTCACTCAGCCATTCTCTAAAATATATTTTCCCAATTTCAGCATATACCCTGTCTCTACTCTCAATTAGCTATTGCATTGGGCCTTTGCTTCCAAGCCCCATAAGTAATAGTAACTTAATTTTCCAAGCCATAAATCAGGAAAACGTACGCTCCACAGCACATGTGCCATTTGTTTTTAATCAGGGGCAGCCTGGTACTCAGAGGTCGGAAGCTCGAATTCAGAGGGCTCGTATGCCTTTTTGGAGGGAGAAATCTTTGGCTTCTTAGAATTCCCTTTGCGAATGTTTTAAGTATCCTTTTGGCAAAGGTTTGAATATATAAAACATCTCATATAGAATCTTTTAATTCACTGACCTCTGCACACTCCCTTTTACTTCAGCTCTAAGATTAAAAGAAACATTTAACAACATTCCTATTCTCCTGATTTTTTTATGTTGTACTTTCAAAAAAAAAAATGCAGCTGCCGAGAAAATGGCCACGAGAGAGGGGAGTTAAGAGATGTTTGATTTCTAGAAATCATTACAATGAAATAGCTCTAATAAGCAGCAATATCACTGATATAGTTTAGGTTCGCTACTGTCTTGAGAAAGAAGAAAGAACCATATAAAAACTCTTAAAGTTTCTAAAGACTCAGAGCTCCTAGCACACCATTTTATAACCGAAAAGGATCTTGGAGGTACTTTCTATAACCACTTCATTTCGTGTATGTGGACAGTGATATGTAGAGAGGTTTTAAACCCAGACAATGGTCACAAGCCTATTAGTGTAGAGCTAAAATTAGAAACCCCTTATTCTGTTATTCCATGCCCTTTGACATTGTATCTAAAATAACATCTAGTAAGTATGTATTTAGTCATTCAGACATACATCTAATATAAAACATCCAAACATTTAGAAGTTTCTTGTTTACCAACCTTTCCTCTCGCACTTATAAGTATTGTAGTAAAATTTTAGAACATGGAGAATCAAGAGACAAATCTTAAAAGCTATCAGAGTAGGAAAAAAATAAATATTACCCAAAATAGAAGGAAATCATACTAACATGAGTTCTCATCAACATTGGACATAAAAATGCAGTGAGCATTTCAAATGCTGGAAGAAATTTTAATGTTAAAATGCTGGAGGAAACTATTTTAGCCTATAATTCTACGACTAGTGCTATTATTCAAGCATGAGTTTGAAAGGAAGATGGCTTTCTACATATGAATAGTAATAAACTCTTGTAAAATTCTGGAAGAATTACAGAATGACATATACTGGCAACAAGAAAGACAAATCCTAGAGGAAATAATGAGATAGAAGAACCAAAGGTTAGCAGTGATATTAGGAGAACTTAATGTTAAGTTTAATAACTGTTCGTTGAAAAAAAATTTGGAACTAAATTTTCAGAAGATAGCAATGAGGAATTTAGCAGGGGTAAAATGGGAAGATGGAAGAGTAGAAAGATAGAAGTAGTTACATTTGTAAACCAACTTGTAGGGTAACTTTGTAGAATGTGTTAACATTTAAAATATGCATTTCCTGTGACCTAACAATTCTTCTCAGATGTTTCCCTTAAGAAAAACACGTATACGTGGACAAGGATGCAGAAAGCCAAAGAATTTCATAGCGGCATTTGTTCTCAGTAGTGAAAGGGGGAAAAAAAAAGTAGAAGCCATTTTTCAGCCAAGGAGGATAGCTAGAAAGACTGAGGTTTATCTGCTCTGTGGACTCCAAAGTAGTAATTAGAAAAGTAAAAAGAAAAATGAAAAGCAAAGTCAAACAAATGCAGAAAGGCCTGACCCAGAAAGACCTTCAGGGCATATTTTTCAATAAAAAACTCAAGTTTCATGTATACGCCCAAAGAATATATGAATTCTGGATTTTCTGTGTATTTGTATATTAGGTTTTCTGTGAACTGTATCATCCTATATATGTATGTAAAAGCACATGTGGATCAGCCACTCTTTTACGTTATCCGTGCCAAATGTGTTCTTCATTAGTGTCACTGTATGTGTCATTTATTCATTTATTTATTCATTGACCTCTGATATGTATCATATATTTGTCGAGCATCTTTTATATACCATATCTTACACTAGGACCTAAAAATGGGGTCTATGTTCACCTTAAGCTTACTTTGTAACAGTCAAATTATTACTTAAGATAACAATAGTTTGTAACACTGAAGGAACGTAAAACCAGAGGAAAGGGAGAAGACTCTGTATTTGAAGGGCTTTGGAAGACCTTACAGAGCAGATGACCAAATGGGTTGGCCTTTGAAGGAGTAACACTTTTGCCAATAGAAGAAGTGGAAGAAGAACATTCTAGAAGAAGTAATAGAATGTGCAGCGGAATATTGACATGGATGTCTGCAGCCTGGGTAGGAAAGTGTAAATATTCTAATGTGTATGAAGAGCATGTGGTTAAAATTTTGTATTTCGCACTATGGAGAACAGGGAGCCATGGATGACAAGAAATATAATTACATATGTGTCTTCAGAAAGACAACTTGATGATTTGGAAGACAGGGAGGTGAGAGGAAACTAGAACACTGGCAAAGATTTCCTAAGACTCCAAGTGAAACGTCATGAAATTGGGGAAGAGGAAATTGTTATGATACATACTTCAGAAAGATGAACGTGCAAACCATGTTGCCATGTAATTTGGAGGCAGTTTTCAAGTTATTTCTCAATTTGGTTTCTTGTTTACACATTTTCTCTTTTTGTCCCAGTTTCCTGGGAGGCCGTGGAATCCAGCAGATTAAAGAGATTTTGCTGTGGGGATAAGGGGTTGTCCCAAAGCCTGAAAGATACAGCTGTAGATTTTGGTGGGAGGGAAGGGTGATGCATGTCCTGGGCAAATGCCAGCTCCAGGAAGACTCTTTCCCCGGTCTCCTGGGAGCCCAGTGGTCTCAAACCCCAGCTATGATGGCATCCAGGGAATAAACTCCCACACACGGAAGGCTTCAGCCACAGGATGGGGACTCCTGTGTTTGGTTACATTTGGCATCTGAGGTCTCACCACAAGTTGGCGGAGGCTGTGTCACACACAGAGGAAGACGTGTCTGTGGGCATGACTTTCTCCAAAGCCATGGTCTCAAAGCAGGTGGTGGTAGTGACTCAGGGTGGAGAGACCATACAGGAGCTGTGGAGTCACCAGGAGGAAGCCTTCAAGGGGGCTGAGGTTTAGTTCATGTTAACACCCT
>RJWJ010046207.1:0-11455 GCA_004363605.1 Indri indri | reverse complement strand
CAAACAGTCATTAATCTCCAAGAAACTTAATATCCTGAGAACGTTTGCAGTGTGACGCCATGGAAATAGCAAGAGCCGAGAGTCCCGGCTCAGTGACCTGTTCCTAGGGGAAGCCTTGTTGTGGTCTGGTATCACCAACCACAGGCTGCACAGCTTTTTCTGTCTCTGGGATCTGGGAACCAAATCAGAATTCAGGTGATGCCACCCAGACTGAGGGAAATACCGCAGAGAGCTAGAGGCCGGCTGCAACCTGTAACAGAAAAGACACGTCACACAGGCAGGTGGGAACCCATTACTCACCACACCAGTGCCATGAGCCGGATGTGGTGGGTTCTTAAAAACAACAACAACAAAAAAACACAGTTATTTTATCATGGCTGTTAGCGTAGTTCAGAGATGGGACTATAGGCTAATCAAAGAAGTTAATGGGAAACCTGTCCCTCATTCCTTGTCAGATCCCCCAAGGTCTGGAAAGGGAGGCCCTCTTAGGCATTTTTTAGTACTTCTTGCTATACTTCTCGGCCTAACTCGGAAATGCTGAGGTGGTAAGTGGATGTTAGCTAAAAAAAAGAATGAGTTTGGATTTATACGACCCCTTTGGTGTTCATATGACATATTTTCTTTTGTTTTACTCAGCAACCTGATCATAATCCTGCCCCACTAGAACCTTCACTGGCTCTCTGCCGCCTGCACGATGTACCAATGTCCTTGCAGCTGATGTGTTCACGCCCCTCCATGGGCTGGCCTCCGGAGCCCAGCCCGACCTCTCCCCGTGCCTTCTCCCACATTCCATATACGGCTCATGTGAAAGTGCCTGCGTGGCACGGGTCGCACTGTTTTTCCACAGATCCGTATGTTTTCACTCACAAAGAGGCAAACTCCGGCTGATCACTTAGAACTTCATTCAGGAATCTCCCTCTCTGGGCAGCCTTTCCTCGTGTGCATAGAATTGTGCACATAGAATTGGTCCCTCCCTCTTAGGTATTGAAATCATACCTGCTGCTCACCTCCATAACCACTGCTCTGCATCGTATTCCAGCACCTTCCTCTACCGCCTGTGATTATTTGGGGAGAGGAATCAGCCCAACTGATAATGTACTGATGATTGGCACATAACAGGCATTATAAAAGTTCATTGAATTGAGATAGAAATTTCCCCGTAAGTAAAATAAGTTTAATCCTTAACGAAGTTGGAGCATCACACGGAACAACAATAAAGAAAGAAAATAACAAAGGACCAAGAAATAGAAACCTAAGGCTAAGTTAACCCGCTTACCATCAGATCTTTTACTGTAGGTTTTCAAACATCGTGGACGTCTCGCACAGCAGCGTAACTTCAAACCTGAGCTCCTCACTCAGTTTATCACGTGGTTATTTTGTGTCAGGCATAAGTCATACGTGCATGCATCTCTTATTTAATGCTTGTGGAATCAGAGGTAGAGAAATGCAACTGAGCTCATGGCACTATTTGTAGGTGAGCAGAGAAGCTTACCCAGGTTTTCGACTCTGAGGCCCGTTCTCCGTAAACACTACACTTCTCTGTTCTCGTCCACTGGGCGATGCCATCATGCTCCTGCTCCTTGAACGTCAACTCTTAGATGTTAGGGCCACTGAGGCAGAGCCAGTTCATGATCATCGATAACATTTCCTAGCAAACACATAGCCCCAAAGCCAAATATAGCCAAATACCACTTTCAAAACGCAGATGATAGCTGACAAATCTCACTGACTTACCTTCTTAAAGCCATGCTGTTACTCTTAATGTATCAATGTAATCACTTGACTTACTTTTAACAAAGGAGTCTGTCCTATCTTTGCTAATATTAAAGCAACGCTTACTCAAATCTGACCAAAAGAAAATTTTGAAAAGTAGAAAAAAGTCACCCACAGTAACCCAATCCAAAGACAATCAGTGTTACATATGACTTTTCTGTTTTGTAATCAAGGCAGGCTCAAATCCTTCTGTGTCAAGGTGGGCCCAGCCTAGGTAGCCCACAGGCTCTAGGGTCTCTAGACTGCCTGGATCACCCACCATTCACTGAGGATGCTCTTCCCCTCTTCTTTCTCCTGAAAGGATGAAGTGTGAATTACATTATGCACAGTTTGAAAGATTGCTTGTAGATTGCAACTTCTTTATAGTCAAAACATCTCAAAGAGATTCACCTCCTCTCGAGTTCTCAGGAAATGCTGTTCCCATTACCCCCAGGTCAAGGATGGGGTAATGGGGAAGATTTGGAAGATCTCTGAGAATTAGCAAAATATTAATAAATGTTTTCTTTTTTTTTTGAGACAGAGTCTCGCTCTGTCACCTGGGTCCGTCAGCCTAGCTCACAGCAACCTCAAACTCCTGGGATCAAGGGATCCTCCTCCCTCAGCCTCCCGAGTAGCTGGGACTGCAGGTGCACACCATGACACCCAGCTAAGTTTTCTATTTTTAGTAGAGACGGGGTCTTGCTCTTGCTCAGGCTGGTCTTGAACTCCTGAGTTCAAGCAATCCTCCTGCCTCGGCCTCCCAGAGTACTAGGATTACAGGTGTGAGCCACCGCGCCTGGCCTAATGTTTTCTTTGTTAATGCTCACTCTCTGCCAAGTACTTTGACAAGGGATCTTAAGCTCTATGAGACCAAGGATTATGTCTCTCTTGCTTAATGTTGTTTCCCAAGGACCTAGGAGTGCTTCCAACACAATGTGGTATATAAAAAATACAAGAATTCATGATATCTTTACAAAAACAGATCCATATGATCAGTATTTCTAGAAACATTAAATCATCTGAAAACTAAGGCTTAGACAAGTTCAGTAAGCCAGCCACCCAAGGCTACACAGTGTATGGCACAGGTGTCCTTGAAAGACTGATTTAAAGCCCATCTTCTGTGCCCAATGCCATTCTGCCTCTTCCATGGCCGTGCACTTGATATACTTTGCGTGGTTTTGTATACTCCAATCTCAGTCCTGGCAAAGAATAATGTATCCCCAAAAAGGCCTTATTCTAGTAACCTTCATTCATCCTTTTCTCGTTTGATGCCAACCTTCCTACATGCTATATCTCCAGTCGAGTATTTTGTGTAAGTAATCTTTTTCTTCTGGCATGTTCTAGACAGTAGTGTTTTTATTAAAGATAAATGAAATATAGTTTCTAATTCTTACATCTTGATCAAGCACTCCATTCTTGTCTCATCTGTCTCTTAGAGCTGTCAAGCCATGTTAAGGAGTTTGAACTAGATCCTAAGGATAATGATGAATCCTTCAGTAAAGTTTAAGGGGTGAGTGACCTAATCATTCTTAGAATAAATACTTAGAATAACTGTTTGTCAGAAAGAGAGAGAACAGATTGGGAGAAGCAAGCCCAGAGTCTGGTAAACCAGAAACATTGCAGGACTCCAAGAGAAAGGCCAGGTGCTGTGTGCTGAAGAATTCAACCTTTTTCGAAGAGAAGCCTGGCACTTGCCCTCAGCTCCTGGGAAGTCATCTCCAAGCCCTTAGAATGTCGTCCCTCACAGGAGTGTTTCTGCTTGCCTGGGGCCCTTGGCTCATACCCGGAGAGGCTAACACTGTGATTTGGGGTGGGGACTTTGGGTCGTGCAGCATCAGCTGGACCTCTCAAGGAGCCGGAGCCTGAGATCAACTACATGGAAGGCCAGTTAGGGGTATGAGATTGAGCCCAATAAACGCTCTGGATACCGAACCTCAGGGGAGTGTCCTGGGGTGGCAATGCTGTCTGAGTATTATCACACATCCTTGCTGAGAAAGCAACACTGCCCACAACTCCACTGGGAGAGGATGGACCAGCAGCTCCACACTGGGAACCTGCTGGCCTCTGACCTAAGAACTTCTTCCCCTGCAGACTTCCATCTGCACTCTTAGCTGCACTAAACTGCAGCCATGAGCACATCCACTTGCAGTGAGCTCCGTGAGTGCATCAAGTGATTCATGGGAACTACGCGTGGCCCAAACATGGAACTGGTGTCACAGGGTAGGGAAGACTTAGGGAATGCTCCCTAATTTTGCAGTTGGTGTCAGAAGGGAGGGTGGTCCTGGGAATGTTTCCTTGAACTTCACAGGTGTCTAGACCAAAGGAGTAGAGCAGGAGCAGAGAGGATCGGAGGTACATAGGAGATGTTTAGAAGACGTGATGTCCAGGCTCACTGATGACTGGACCTGGCGAGGGGAGGGTGAGAGGGGTTCACCAAGGATGGCAGTAAGACCTTGACTTGGCCAGTAGGTGAGTGGCTTGTGACACTCGCCCTACTTGACTTTGTCTTCTAAGACATTTCATTCCTAATGCTTAGAGCAGTCTGGGACATTTTAGATACAGAACAAATACTGAGCAAAGAATAGTCTGAGGTAGTGGAAAAGATATGACTAATTGATTAACAAGAACGGGAAATGATAGCTAATTGGCAGTGGAACATTAGTTGGAAGATAAACCCCCTGGTTTTTAAATCCATCTAGGAAACCAAATTATAGATTGAATGAACGCCTTGAATTAAAGGAATGTCACAGTCACTGCTGCTGATTTGCTGCATGCTTACAGAAAGTGCTTAGGGCAGCTTCTACATGAAGAAGTTGAAACTTCTGGAACGTTGATTCCATGAAGCTATGGTAGTGAATATTATCCCACTTCGGTTTTGGGTTATTGCTGTTCAAACAATAGACATTGCTCCTCAACTCTCCAAACGCCCAGAACCCCTAGGAGACGTCCTGAAAAAAACTTACTACTTGGGAGATCGCCTGCTGCTGTGTCCCACTTAGACCACTGCCCACTTTTTCATTCATTTTTTGGTTACTGCAAAGTTGAATTTCTGAAATTTTATTCATATTTATCATATTGCTTTCATAGGGTTAAGTCAGGATGCTGGTCATGATTTTCTTGTTTATGTACATTTTTCTCAGGTTTTCTCCCTTCTTTTGAGTATATTTGGAATATGCAAAATTTTCCTTGATTAAGCTTTTAGAATCACTATTGTCTCATTAGTATTACATATATATGATTATTAAATCGAAAACAATCAGAAGACTGGATAAAATTCCCTTCCACATGGTGCTTGAGAGGTCTTGACTGTCACTGTGTAATTGAGAACAACAGCAATAATAATAATACGTGGCCTGCCAAATAGTCTATTTTTTAAGAAGATTAAATATAATAGCATAGGTCAAAGTACCGAGTAAAGTATAAAATTCTATTTCTTTTCATCAGCTAAATTCTTGGTAAATGGCTAAAATCTACTTCTTACTTCTGTTAAAATCCAGTTTTAAGATGTTGCAAAATAACTTCACAACTTTATGCTACTTATTCATAGCAACAGTCTTGTGAGGTGGTTGCTATTGCAGATCCGACAAAGATAAACCACACTGCCGAGGAACCAAGTGACTCATGTGCGTAAGGGGGAATAGCTAGCGGGTGACAGAGCTGTCCATGAAGTTAGACCCATCTGCATTTACAGTCTCTGCTACTCCCCAAGCCACATTTCTTTCCCTGTGGGACACATAGATAATGCAGATAAACAGCATTTTGTTCTTTTCTGAAATGCTCTGCCCCTCCTTGAAAATGTCCATGTAGCAAAAAGAATCAAGTTGAAATGATAATTTTGTTCTTTCGAAATGTTCCCTGCTTAGTGTTGATGCACAAAACCCTGAGCAATAATAATAATCTGTTTCCTAGCAAGAATAACTGCTACCATCATAGCTAGGTGCTAGTAGTACAGTCACTACATCTCACTTAGAGGTGAGGAGCCTGAAGGTGAAGACGTCGAGTAATATATTAACACTCAAGGGGAGCAGCGAGTCCACAGCAGAGCTGCCCTTTGAACCCAGGCAGCTGAGCCCAGAGCTCTGTGGTTCAGCTGTGGCCTTTGGTAGCTTCACTCCGGCTTTTCTTATTTCTCTTTGGTCCAGACCTGCTCAGAGCCAGTTTAAGATGTTAGATGACAGTCGCTTCTGCATTTTCCAAATGTATCGAAAATGTCTAAACACATGTCACACAGCAGTATTCATGGTTTTTGTTGCATAGATCCTGCAAGGGGGAGCAATGCACTTTCACTAAGTTTTCCACTGAAAGTGCTGACCGCTGTGCAGAGAATACTCAGGGAATCTCGGTCACAGGAGTGGTGGTGTCATGCTGGAAAATTAAGATGTTTGGGATTGGGACCCAGAGTGAAAATGTCATCTTAAGAGAGGCTGATGTTACCATGACATTAGTAATTTAAAAACAAACAACAGAAAAAGAAATATCCTTATTGAAATTACATTCCTACATGACACAGGAATGTGCCGCCTTCTCATGTAAAGTAGCCGAGAAAGGAAACCCTTGCGAGTTTGCGTGCTGGCACGAGGCCACAGCGGCTCCCAGACCCGCCAAGCTCCTGCAGCCAGTGCTATGTGCTGTTCATTCCCGTCTGACTCAGGGATGGGGAGGGGGCCGAGATGGCATCTTGAGCAGACTGCCTTGGCCGTGAATTCTAGCTCTAGCACTTGCTAACTGTGGACCTAGGGCAGTTCCTTAACTTTTCTAAACCTCAACTTTCTCATCCATAAAACAGGGATTAAGTAACAGCAATGCCACATGTTATACACACACCACCAATGGCTTCTTGGCTGGTTCTCTTTCCACACTAAGCTCATTGAGAAACAGATGCTGGGTGTTGTGTCTTTCCTATTTTCCCAGTGCATAGTGCATGGTAGGCATTTCATACCAGTATGACACATGAGAATCATCTGTCTTCTCTGTTTGGGGGACAAAACATTCCAAAGATTAGGTTGAATTTAGTGGTAAAAGGGGAACACAGGAAAACAGTGACAAATGTTGGATCTAAGCAAGAACACTCATTTCTGGCTTCGAGTTCCTTAGATGAGCTCAAAAGTCGTAGGTGTCGTTCCATCTAATTTAGAGACACTGAAGACATTCATGGAGCAAATAGTAAAACTCGTCTTCGTTGGGATCATTACTGTTTATACCAGTTTTATTGAGTTAATGTTGCATTTTCTAAAAGTGTACTTTCCATAAAGTAATTATGAGTCAAAGACAAAAAGAAAAAATGTAAATTAATCAGTGCTTACATAGTAAATAATGTACCTAAAAAGAGTCTTCATGGGAGAAGCAGTGTCCGAGGCAGCATGATTTTAAAGTACATATTTCTGAGTAAGTATCACTTATGATGACCATTCTTTTCCTAATTTCATTCAGTTTGTTGGACAGATATTAGAAGAAGACATTTGAGTGCATTTATGTATCTTAGAGGTCTGCATTCCTGGAGGACCCCGGGTTGATATAATGTGCACTACCCTAAGACAGCAGCATCTTCTCCTCTCTCAGGCTGTTACCAGCAGAGGCTCAGCTGTGAGGCTTAGCGTCTGGAACAGCTACTGTTCCCCTTCCCTCTGGAGGATTGTATGGTGCACTCACACATGAGCCGCTGCTGTTAACTTTAATGAGAGCTGCATGTGGTTCTGGGGTGATTTACCCTTTAAACAATTCCACTTTGGGGACCCTAAACGTTTTTCTCTGCCTTCCTGATTTGCATTTCCTGGATTCAGGCCACTAGGGCATCACCTGTTCCTCAAAGTCATATACCAAAACAAGCAAGGCATTTGGCTAAATGTTATCCTTTAAGGAAGTTTCCAAATGCAAAAGGAATATGCAATGGCTGCCCTTTCCTGGGCATGTTCTATGTGCCAAGAATCTGCTGGTTGGTTTACTTACATATATTACCTCCAGTCCTCACCAGCACCCTACAGGGTGGGTACTGTTATTCTTAAGAGTAGTTTATCACGGAGGTGAAGAGAGTAAGCCCCAGCTAGACTGTCACAGGCATATCACAATGCTGCCATTCCCTGTCTCTGTGCCTTTGGGCAAGTCAAAAAAATCTCTCTAAGCTTCAGTTTTCTCATTTGTAAAATGGGAGTAATATTGTCTACTTCTTAGGTTATCAGGGTTGCCACACCTAACACATTGCCTGGCTCATGGAAAGACCTCAATAAATGCTATCATTATCCTCATCGTGCAAATTAGAGTTCAAAACTGAGTTCAGAAGGTAAAAAATAATTGTGTTCCTTTCCATATAGTTTACATGTCTCTCCTAGACAAAGAATAAAGTTTTGTAGCTTTTTAATCTTTAACATAGAACCTATTTCTCCTGGGACTTCATTTTAACGGCAGAGTAATACAGGTTGAATATCCCTTATCTGAAATGCTTGGATGAGAAGTGTTTTAGATTTAGAATTTTGTCAGATTTTGGAATATTTGCATTATACTTACCAGTTTAGCATCTCACATCCAAATATTCAAAATTTGAAATGGTCCAATGAACATTTACTTTGAACATCATGTCAGCAATCAAAAAGCTTTGGATTTTAGAGCATTTCAGATTTTGGATTTTTGGATTTGGGATGCTCAGCCTGTAGTAGAGGAAGTGACTTCATCAGCGTCATCAGAGCAGGCCTCATCAGAGGCACCACCTGGTGATTTCTATTATTAATTTTTAAAGCTTATGTTAATAATGGATTTTGAGCCTCTTCTAATTGTGAAGATAAATGTTAAATTCCCAGCCCCACCACCGTCATGTCTATCTGTCCTGTCCTTGAGAAAAGCCCACCAGAACCAAAGACGAAAGATCCCGAAGACAGTGGGGCTGGAGACCCTCATTCACTCGTCCTGCAGATAAAACTGAAAGAAGCATGTGGACCCCAGAGTCAAGTGGCAGGAAGGAGTCTTGCACAAAAGCCTCAGAAATGTATTTATAGCTCTGCTAGACAGCTGTGGAGACAGCTTCAAAACAATCTTGCAGCCTCACAGTACACCATGACTTTTGCTGGAAGAAATTCTTTTCGCAGCCATCTCCACATAGTGTGTTCAGAGACTTCAGATGTGTGCAAAGGGGCTGAGTTCCATGTGCCCCACGTGGCAGGCTGGGTTCTGGGGAAACTGACCCTGAGATGAAAGTTTAAAGTAAAGGGTGTTTATCCAGGAGCTGCTTGGGATCCACACAAGCGGAAGGGAGAGAACGGAAGCAGGAGGAGGCAGAGGGAAAACCTAGCTTCAGTGCAAGCTCCGGATAGGCTCACCTGAATTATGGAAGCTCTGATGGCCCTTCAGAAGAGTGTCTGATTTGGGTTGAGATGGCCAGAGTTTTACCACCCCCATCCCCAAACCCTGCCCTGGATCAGTCTGTGGGGGTCTCCCCAGAGGAAGAAAGATCCTGGGCCAGCTCTCTGCAGCCCAGGCAGTCCCTGAAGGGGCTGCTCACCAATGTCCCCAGCCCCAGGAACAGCTAGTCCTTGGTTGAAGAGCAACCCAGGGAGTGCATCACCATGTCCCTGTATATAGCCCCCATCCCATTCTGGGAACTAAAATGACCCAGTCACTTTCCCTGGGACATCGGTCATGCTCAGAACCATCACAAAAATCATACAATTACAGTACTTTTTCTGGGTCTTTGGCTTTGGGTGGCCCAGGGCTATGGGAAGACAGAGGGGGAGATGGAGGGAAGAAGGAAAAAGGTAAGAGGAAGAATGGAAGGTGAGACTTGTTAAGCATCAAGTGTCTGGCATCATGGTAGGTGATTTATATCCTCAATTTAATTTAATTGTGACTTTTCCCCTTGGAAAGCATAGCATGGTTAATTGCCATTTTACAGATGAAAAAGCTGGGGCCCAAAAGTTAAGAAGCGAGCATGAGCAGTGCTTTATCTTGTCTCTTTTACTCTAAAATCCATTTGTGTGCCTAGAGCTGCAGTAACTCCCGTCCGGTGCAGACACGTCAATGCAGCAATGCAGTAACGAGCATCCCCCATCCGCTCCCCAGGCTCTGGCACCCCCACATCCTGCCCCACCCCCAACCACCGGGTCTGCTAACCCTAACCCTAACCCTAACCCTAACCCTAACCTTTCCAGCTTGAAAAACCTCCCAGGTTTAGAGCACAACTTGCCTTTTCTACCTTATTTCTCATTCCTTGCCTACCAGCATGCTATTCCCCAGCTCCTGACCTATGACAGGTGCTCAGTACACATTTGTGTGACAAATCTTAACTCCAGACTCAGAGCTGTCCAGTAACCACCCACCTCTGTGCTAACCCCACCTGCACTGACCAGACTCCCTTGGTATAATAACGTTAGAAATGGGCTCTCGGGGATTGCCAGGGGACAGCCCAAATGGCCAGGGGTTCCAGACAATGTACATCTTAAAGTGCTTCACAAATTATTCTGTTTACATTAAATAGCACATACTTACACGCATACTTAGAATGGCTGCTCTCTTACACACAATATCTCTATCCACATAAGTAATTCTAAGAGACAGATTTTTCCTCTTGTTTCAGAGGCAGAGAGAGAGTAAGGAATGTGCCCGAGGGCAGCGTGGTTAGGGAGTGGCAAAGCCAGGCTTCAAGTTTGGCTCTTTTGGACTCCAGACCTTAGCCTTTAATGCTGCCAAGCCAAGTGCCAATGCAAACCATCACGCTCCACCTACCATCTTAGCTCGGGACTCACCAAGGGAGGGGATCGTGTGGATTGAGGTGTGTATTCTACTTCATTCTCTCTGCTAGGCCAAATGAGAAAATGTATTTGCAATCACTCTGTGAGCTCCACGGCACTCTGTGGAGAGGATGCGTGTACAGACACTCATATCGACACACGTGAATACCGCGGAGCCCTCACAATGCACAAGCAGCGTGGCTCATGTTAATATTCGACACACGCTGAATGTATTGGGGGTGTCCGTCTTGATTAGATACCTATTCATAAGTTATTAGTCTGCCCTCTGACATTTCACACAACTAAACACAACAAGCACCCCCACCCCATGTTGCTCTTCCCTCCTGGGAGTGTTTGTGCAGGAGGCTGAGGCTGGGGCTGGGGCTGGCTCCGGCCTCCTGCTCTGTCTTAGGGCGGCCCTTGCACAGGTGTGAGTGTGGGTGGGAATTTATTGCCTAACCAAGGGGAGAAATGACAAAATGAAATGAATTTTAAAAACCACAAAAGCAACTATGTTTGATCTTGGTTCAAAAAAATGCAGACGGAAGAGGAAAGTGAGGTGATAGGTGGATTGAGGAATGTTGGGAGAGGAGAATAGAGGAAAGAAGAGAAAAAAGTCATTAAAATAACTTGCAGTGCTCCCCTCTTAGAGCAGTGAGCCGAGTTCTTGCATGCTTAGGTTTCCACCTTAGGAAATACAACATGTTAGCAGAAACGAGACAGGCAGCAGGGCGGTGTTAGAAATCTGGTTTTGCAGATGATGTTGTCAAATTACCTACAGCTTTGCTCAAACCAGGTCCAAAGGCTTTAACCACATATTTGTTTGTGTGCACCTATTCCCTGAGTTGCTCTAAATGGCGTGACTTAGAGAGTAGGGGCAATTCTTTGGACTTTTGTAGCTCCATTTCTGTGAGACGCATGACTGAAAAACCCTGTTTGCTTTTTGCTTGTCACGCCTTAATCAGCCTCCATGCTGGGCTCCATGCGAG
>RJWJ010046206.1:0-11444 GCA_004363605.1 Indri indri | reverse complement strand
AAAAAATTCTCTGAGGATATAACAATGAAGTGGAGATATTAAGGACAAAAAGCAGTTATTCAGGTAATAAGAGGGAAAAAGGAAAACATAGACAGAAACAGTGGTGGGCAGAGGCCCATTGGTGCTAAGGAACAGGTGCTTAGAGGATGTGATGAAAGATGTCACTCAGGGCCAGGTGGAGAGATAGACAGAGGCTGGTTCAAAGGAGGCCATGAAGCCCTTGCTGGGGGTTTCTGCTTTAACCAATAAGCAATGGGAAGCTACCGTAGGGGTGTAGCAGATTTGTTGTGCATTAAATTGTTGACCAGATTAGCATCACTAAAAGATCATACAGCTGGTAGAGAAGAGACTAAACAAAGGAGAGAAAGGATGCAAGGGGACCAATGAAAAGATAGCCTAGCTTGAACTGAAGAAGAGATGGTAGAGTTGAAAGAAAATGCAGACAGATTTGAGGTTGAATATAATGAGATGTCTTACCATAGCAATGCAACAAACCCAGAGAAGGAGTGAGGCTGACTGTTATAGTCAACCTAGTTTCATCCCTAGCCTCATGTTTACTGAAATATGTGGGTTATGCATGGGCTTGTATTATTTTTCTCCCGAGTGCATCACTTTACACTTTTCTAAATCGTGTACCTTTTTATATCCTCTCCTGAGACATAGTGAAGCACTTTTTCCTATCAGCCAGGTATTCCATTGTCCCAAGCAAAGCCTCCTCTACACATAACTGTACTATTCTTTCATTACCCCTGCTATAATGTTCAGTAACATATTACAATGAGTACTTGCATGGATTTCTGGGATTATACACTTAAAAAATAATAATGGTAAGCATATTCATAATAACCAACATCATCTTAATTTTCTGGTTTGGATGGAGTCACCTTTCTTCTTGAAGAAGCTTGCATGGGTCTGCAAAGCACAACAGCAAGAAGCAAAAAAGATGGGCCATTTACTTTTAGAATGAATGTAGGCAAGACACAACCTCACCACTTCCTTGTCCTTATCTTGACAAAGACAGAAAACAATCTGCCTTACTCACCAGATTGTTGTGTAAGCTAGTGAGAGTTTTCTGTTCAAATAAACTGTACATCCCTTATAACAAGGGTCATTATTATTACCACAATAGAAAATTATAAAAGTATTATTTAATACAGTGCCATGCAGTGTAGTGTAGGGTTTTTTACTGCAATAGGAAACATGATACAATTATTTAGTGCAGGTATGTGGATTATAGAGAAAAAATCATTAAATTTTATTTATAAAACACAATTATGATAAGAAAAGACAAAATACAAAGTATTACAGAATATATTAAATATTAAGCTTGTGTGAAACACACAGAAAATCCCATCAAAATTCTAATAGGCAACTTGAACTTGCTTCTGTGATGATAACTTTTATTTCACTGTGGATTTTGTACTTGAGTTGGCCACATATAATTTCTAATTGATATTTTTTAATGAGGCTGTTTTCAAAGTTTTTAATAGTCACCACAACTAAAAACCATCTCTGTTCAAGTAGGTGATAATAAAATGTAAAACAATTTAATAAACCACTCAATATTTGCAACAGCTGAAATTAAATTTACAGAATCCAAAAGACCTTTCTCTTCTTTCATCTATGAAAGTAATGAGGACATTTCTTGTGATAAAGTGAATGGACTTCAAATGCAATCCAACATTTTCGCAGACTATTTCAAAACAATGAAGAAGTTCCCATCTGAAAATACACATGAATTGTTAAAATGATTATACTTACAGCTAGTTTGGACAGAAACGGCACAAAAGAACTATCATGAGGAGAGCACGTCAACCACAAATAGAACAGAAGGGTCCAATATTTGTGAGACCTGAGTCTCTGGGCTGGTCCCTGGAGTCGTGGCTTCTAGTCCTTGTAGAAATTTGCTTTCCAGCTTTTCCATCCCTCCTTCCATCCAGCCTGAAGGCCACGTTCCCAGAGCACCTGGAACATGAACTTCTTCCTAGACTATGCAGACATCTGGTCCACAATGGGTGTAAAAGTGCTCCCCTAACTGAGTTTCCCTGCCTGACTTTCTCATTTCACAGTAGAAAAAGTCAGATGCTGCTTATTCTGGTCATTGTCTGTGGTGGACCCATGTGACCTTAGCCATCAGCTCCTAGCCTTTGTCCAAAAGCTCCTATGAGCTGATGAAGCCAACAGCCATGGGATCTTGCTGCCCATCAGGACCAGACCACAAAGCCATGCTAGTGACCCACTCCATTCAAACCACATTCTGGAAAACACTGGCTTAGAGGGACCTACTTCACCCTCAGTACAGAGAAAGGAAAAAGCATGTGTCCATGAAAGACCTGTAAATCCAGGATTAGCACATCAGGTGTGCTGACATTCCAGAAGGGATGGTAATAAGATTCAAATCAATAGGCCTGGTGCTTCCACAAGTGGCCTTGTGTGTCAGGCAAAGAACAGAGCTCTATCTTCTGAACCCTTATCCAAGTAATGTGGGAATTTTAACTACTGAGAAAACAACTGAGCTTTCAAATTTAAAGGTGAACATGAGTCAACAAAATATTATATATATGTAGGTTGAAAATAACAACTGAAGGTGCAATTACATCCAAGTAACACCTCAGAAGCAGATTCATAGAAAGAAACCTCATTCATATTCCACAGCCCTTATCAAACAATAAAGAGTTTGACATAATTCAACTGGTAGCTTTTGTTTGGCTGAACAATTATCAACTGGAAATCATGACTCATTATAAATCCCATCAGTAATGTCCCTTAAAAGTGGTTATGTATTTCTTGGAATGGAAGATACCTCCTCTATTTTTTGTCTTTTTTATTTCTTAATTTTTCTGTACAGGAAAAACTTTAAAATAGGAATCTGAAGAATTAAATTCCTCAATTACCTTATATGTGGCCTTAGACATGTCAGTTAAGATCTGAGATTCAGTTTTCCCTTTATAAACCAAAGACATGATCTGAAATTACGTGTGAGGCCACGTAACTCTAAAATTCTGAAATGTTATCTTTGATTTTATTTCCTCACATTGCTCAATCCATTTGAAATATTTTCCTCAGGAACTGTGTTTTTTCCCCAATATAAAAATGTTATTCAGATATTATTGAAAGTCAAGAAAATAAAATAATGGCATAAAAAGGGAAACCATATGGCAAAATAGAGGCAGTCTATTGATTGATTGGGGAACCCAGTCAACAGCCAGAGGCAAAGGCAAGCACAAAGCCCTGACATCTGAAAGACCCTGAAGAGCTGAAGGAGAAATAGGAGTCATTGTGGTCAGAGTATCATGAAAAAGGGAGAAAGTGAGACAAGAAATTGAAAAGTTCAGAGACTAGTATTCAAGTCTCAACTGGTTGCTTACTAGTTGCATGGAATCAAAGCATTTCATTTGCCTTCTTTGAACCTCACTTTATCCCTATATATCAGGTGATAATACTTGCCTCATAGGATTGCTTTGAGGATTACATAGAACGAAATCTTCAGTACCATCCTCTGATAGGCCAAATGCAATTCAAGCTCCCCGATGCAGCACCCCAGGAGGTCTAGCGACCTCCCTAGCTTCATTCAGCTGCTTTACCCAAATATTAATACAAAATATCTTTGCAGTTCCCCAAACGAGCCAAGATTTTCCATTTGTCTGCAGCTCGCACTGATGTTCCGTCTACTTGGGATACCCTCCAGCTCCTTGTCTTAACTCACTTTCACATGAGTGTAAGGACTAGGCCAAGCAATACTTCTTGATGGGAACTTCCATGATATTTCCAGTGTGGTGAATATGCCCTTTCCCTGTAGTCCAACAACACACTGAGCACCAGGGACCTCTAGCCACTATTTTATTCGTTCGTTTCACCCTCTTTATTGTACACTGCTTGAAGAAAAAGAACATCATATCTGTACACCAGATTCCTACATAACTTGGATCAAGTAGGTACTCAATGAGTGTTTATTTGGCAATCCCCATATTTACTGGAGTTCCTTGATGCTGAAGATCTGGGCATCACTGACTCCCACTGTGAAATTCAGACTTCCAGTGTTAGTCAAGGTAGGATAGGTTATTCCATAATAACAGACCCAAATCTCAATGGCTTCATATAAATAAGAATTATTTCTTATTCATGTAACATGTTTACTCACAGTTGGCAGGAGGATCTGATCATTGTACTTCTCAGAGACTCCAGAAGATGGAGGTTCCATCTTGATACCTGATTCCTCAGACATTGCCACAGTGGCAAGGGAACATGGAGATTCACACACAGGCTCATAAACCTTCTTCCAGGAAGAGACACAGGGTGTTTCTGTTCGTATTTCATTGGCTTTGCCAAGTCGCAGGGTCATGTCAAATTTCAAAGAGGAAGGGGAAGCTAAATATAATCATGTTTCCAGAATAACACAAGAAATGTTTGTGAATAGACATAATAGATACCACACCTCCCCCACCCTCTATTAATTCCCAGAGGATTCTATACCTGTGATCCCTCTGACTTAGCTGTAAGATCTACATGTATTACCTCTATGATATGTAATGTATATTTAGATGCAACAGTCAGCTCCAACTTCAATAATTTCTTCAAGAAATTTATCCACATTGAGTTTTTCGTGAGTTTTGGGAAATCTGATGAAGACCTCGGGGTCACCTGCTGAGAAATGCTTTTAGCCCCCAATTATTTCTGTCTTTCCTCTGATTTTCTCAAACTGCTCCATAAGTCTTAGATTTATACAGGAGCTCTCCAGTTCTCTAATCCCCAAACTTAACACTCACATGAGCAAAGCACCTAGTAGAACAAGAACCACCTGTTGTTCAGTACTCTCCTTCCTCAGAAAACACAGTTCATTATTGCGATAGTTATGATTGGTTAGTTTATTATGTTTGGATAGTGGAATGAATGAGTGAATAAAAAATGAATAAATAACTAAAAGAATATTGAATAACTGCATATTATAATACATTTGACCAACCCCAGTTTTTATTTGGATATTTTGCTTAACTGCTTTCTAAGGTAGTACTAACTTGTGGTATGTGCAGAGCTCTCTCAGTCTTTTAGTGACTAATTAAATTTGTGACAGTGAACAAATGCTTTGGATACTAATGAATGAAGTGTCAGAGCTTGTGTAGCTCTAGTTTTAATTTGCAGCTTGTCCAAACTCTGTCAGCCTTTTCCTCCTGTGTGTCTGTAAGGATTTAGCTGAATTATTCTGAAAGGCCCTGCAGATTTTCTGATTTCCCATGAAGTGCTCAGTTTCCCAGTTGGCTAGAATTGTCTTAAAAACTATTCCTTTGAATATATTTCAAGAGCTAACTGGGGTGGGGAAAAAAGGGTCTGCACATGCACTCTCTCTTGCACACACACACACTTTCGTTGTGAGCAGACATATTATACACAGTATTCAACAGCTAGTTCTGAAGTGTCTCCAGAGCTTAAAATGCTGTAGTCATCACTGCCATCCACCAGGTCGTCAGGATGGACGTAGTTTGCCTGGTGCTCTGCTGTCTTGGCAGTTACATTATCTTAAAGTTCGGATTCAGGGCCATTTGCATGTAGGAGCTTACTCACCTCCACCTAAAGTAAAATCTAGGTTTCACCAGTATACTGGACAGGTCACTTAATCTTTCTGAAACTCAATTTCTGCAACTCTGGTAATCAATAGCATCAGGGCCATAATAACAATAGCAGCAACACATTACCTGTATTAGCCACCTATGTGCATATATTATCCTATCTAATTCTCTTTCTCTCTAACACACACACACACACACACACACACACACACACACTATTTACTAGTGCTAGTATCCCCCCTACCCAGACCAGAATAGTCTTACAGAGACACAACTTGACATTATTATACAGATCCACCTAATGCTCCTAAAATCCCCCATTCCGGAATCAGTAGGAGTTTGCTTTATCTTTGCAGGAACAAAAGTTGTTTAAAGTATTTTTTTCTTAATAACAGACGGAGAGAAGAACAGAGGGAAAGAAGGAAAGAGGATAGGAAAGAAGGAAGGAAAGGGGGAAGGAGGAAAATTTTAGCCTTCTCCAAAAGTTGAAATCTGAGAAGAAAGTAACAGTTGGCAGCTTCGTAATAGCACTCTGACCCACTATAGAATGAATGTTCACCTGTGTCGATGACTGTGCAGTGTTACATTTCATTCATATCCTAGATAGATTTGAGGATATGTATTATTAGACTCAATTTGAAAATGAAGGCATTGAAGTGGAGAGCAGTTAGGTTACACGTCAAAGGTCACCTAGCTGCCAAGGGGAAGAGTTAAGATTTGTAGCCAGATCCAACTCTGGGACTGTGTTCATCCCACTCTGGTGAATTTATCAGTCCTGCAATGAGTAGATGTCAGTTCCAGTGCTGGCTTTGCTATGAGCTGGTGCCATAATTGTGCAAGACTCTTTTAACCTTTCTGTGCTTCAGTTACCTCATCTGTAAAATGAAAGGATATGAGTCTCCAAAGTTTTTCCTGTTGTAAGTCAGTAGCTTAATTATAACCACAATATGCTGTATTTCTTAGAACTTGACACCATTGTTTTATGCTTTACTAAAAATTTTTAAATTCTGCTAATTAAACTATAAAGCAATGTTTTTATCACTTTGAATTTTGATGTACTTATTGAAAAAGAATTTTAAACATCACTAAATAATATCATATATCATGCTCGGATACATGTAAAGGGGAAAACATAAGTGGTACAAATTGGGAAATACAGTCCTGAAACTTTTAAAGTGGTACCCTTCTGAATAATTTTTCAACATCAGTGCCCATATTTCCCAGAAAATATTATCTTCTATACCATTAAGAGTGTTGCATCATTCATGTCTTAAAAGGGTGTTTGCAATTGTCTCCTGGAAGTTCTTCCAAGCAACTCACTGCCATTCTTCAAGTTTTAATTTGGGCACCTTCTGGATTTTCCCAGATCACATCAACACATGTTTTAGACAACCTCAGGGAGCTATAATGGTAACAGTAAATTTGTGGTCCTTTGTGATTGTGAGGACCTGAGACAAAGGTGCATCCTAGGTTGGGACCCCCACTCAGGGCCATCATGCTACTCCAGGTTACCACGGGAACTCTCCAACTTTGGCTGGGGTCTTAGGCTCTGGCACATGGAGAACTCATTACCAAAGCCTGCCTTGGAGCCATCAGCCTCACCAGGAACTGAAGCCAAAGAACTTTGCTTTGTTCATCATGACCTCTTCCGGGTTCCATGCCCTGATGTCTGAATGCTATTTATTGGCAATCGTCCTGGGGTTTGCAAGGAGTACACCCAAATCTAATTAATCAATATGACTAATAGTGTGCACAGTCACTAAAGAGTAACCACAGCTTTAATGAAGGCAAAAGAACACCACATGTCCCGTTGGATCATAACTCCAGCTACTTTGTCTTGTCCCTCCCTGTTTTTCCTTTTCTGGCCTGACTCCTCCAGGCTCCATTGTTTTCCATCATACCTGGTAAAGCCTCTGCTGATACTGGGTTCCACTCCTGAATCATCCAAACGAATCACTGTGTGAACTTCCTGAAGCTAGATTTCTGCATCTGTGCTATGGGAATAGTGATTTCTACCTTGCAAGATTGTCACGCAGATTAAATGTAATAAAGTGTTTAGAAGCGCTGGGTTCACAGTTCCTTCTCTCCCTTTTGCCTTTCTTGGGTCATTTATTCTATTCTTCCCTCCTCTTCTTTCATATCTCGTTCTTTCACAAACCTGCTCCACCTTTTATCCCTCCTCCCTCCCTCTCTCCTTCCCTTCCTTGCTTTCCTCTACCTCTCTTTCTTTCCTCCTCTTTTTCCTCCCTCCCTCCTCTCCTCTCCTCCAGGCTTCCTCTTTTCCTCACTCCCTCTTTTTTCCAACCAAAGTCATCTCAGACAGTAGATCTGAGAGTTCTCTGGTTGTCTAGCAAGACTGGAAAATGTTTAAAAGACTAAACACTAGAATAGAATTTGAAGTGGCAACGTGATAAAGGTGTTTGTTGTTTGTTATTGCAATGACTATCTTTCTCTTAACATATTTGCTAGTGAGGAACACAGAATAAAACAGAATATCGAGGAGGCCAGGAGAGAAAAAAGGGATCAGCCTCTCCTATTTGACATCTTCTGTTTTATATGTTGTCTTGACCGTCAGTACAGGGGGAAAGATTTGGCCAACTGCGATACCTGAAAATTTTCAGATATTTGAGCACTTTAAATCAGTTTGCAGTGGCACCAATAATTTGACTGAATTATAAGTAAATTTAGAGAGTTTTTGTTTCTTATATTTGTGGGGTTTTTTCCCTTTTTTTTTTTTTCAACATAGCTTAGCTGTCACCTGGGAATCAATTCTTCTTTCCGTCTTCATTATAGCCCCAAGTGTATTTCTCTTATCACCAGGGCCAAGTCTGGAGGAGTGAGCCAACCAGGTCAATCCCATTTCTTATTTCCCTAGCTTCCCTTGCAGTTTTACATGGTCACGTGTTCCAGTTATGGCCAATGACATCTAAGTAGAGTCTGTCAAGGAAATGGTTTGAGGAAAAGGTGTTATCTTTAAATAAAAAGAGAACAGATGGACAAGCCTGGCAGGCACAGTTCTGCCCTCATTTTTTTCTTCCTGATTTGAAAGCAGATGCAATGACTGGACCTAAAGTAGCCATCTTAAGATCATGAGACCCAGGAGAATTTTCATCCAAGCACCTCTGAGATTCTGACTCAATGCTTGCAACCATCTACCTTGAGAAAAATCAACCACTATCTGCTTAAGCTAGTTAGTCAGGTATACTGTCACTTGTACCCAAAAATATTACTAATCAATACTTTCCTGGTCTTTGGAGAGAAGTTGGAGCCCAACTCTCTCACAGTTCATATCTGAGTGGGGAAGTTACTCCAGATGCATACAAATGAGTTCAAAGTAGCTTCCTAAGGTTCTTACCAAGATGAAATTGAATAAGTTAGGTAAAGTGTTAGCACTAATTCCAATATACAGGAGGTATTCTAAACTCCCCGGTCTCTTTGTCCTTGGGAGGGATTACTCAATGAAGAAGTAGTGTCTCAATTAGAGCCCAGTGAAACATGCCCAGTGATGTAGACTCTCCTCTCACTATTTTGTTTGCTCTGTTCCAGCTCATGAAAAGCACAGATTTTCTCCTAATCTGGCTAACTCTGCTCCTATGCTTTGCCTATGTCAGAGTCACTAGCCAGTTAGTTACCAAGATTGAGTCATTTTTCACTCATTCATTCAAAAACTATTCACTTAACTCCTACTATTGCCAAGCACTGGGGAGAGAGGGGTGAATAAGATTGAATTGTGCTTGCCTTCAAAGAGCTTACATTCTAGTAAGAAGAGAAGGCAGAAAACAAGTAAACCAACAACTAAATAAGATCATTGCAGATGGTAAGGTGTGCTATACAGAAAATAAGCAAATAATTTTGTTTGGAAAATTCTGGCAGCAAGAAACTTAAGTAGCTTGGTCAAGGATCACTTCTCTGAGGAGGTGACTTCTGAGTGCGACGCAATGAGGCTGCTGAGCAATGACCCAGACAAGCTCCAGACAGAGGGAACACCAAGCAACAGTTCAGAGCAGCTTGTCCTCTTTACTTTTGCTCTTTAGCTAATAATTGAGCTTCAATTATTCAGTGCCTACATATCTTTCAAATCCTGGTGCCAATGTCTTCTCCTGCTATCTCCACAGTATATATCCAGTTGTGCATCAATTAATTAATGGACAATCATTTGTCCATTAACTAATTAACTAATTGTAAGAAGTGTGAAATATTCCACAATACAACAGGAAGCAAGTGAATGGTATTAAACAAAGAAGTGATATTATCACATTCACGTACCGGCTCCTACCCCAAGTCACTCATGACTGTATTGAAATAAAAATGATCGCTGGAATCACATAAAAATTCTCCTTTCTATATGTAATGAATTAAAAACAAAGAAATGTCTTTACACTATTCTTATAACACTAGTGTATAACTAAAGGCTGTTGCTGTTGTTGCTGTGGTCTTGTTTTATTTTTTGTTTAAAGAAACTTATAGGCTCCTGGGGCAGTCAGGTAGTGTATTAATTGTCTACTGCTGCATAACAAATAACCCCAAACTTAAGGGCATAAAACAATAAACATTTATTATCTCACAATGTATTATACATGGGTCAGAAACTCAAGAGCAGCATAATTAGATGATTTTGACTCAGTCTTTGATGAGGTTGTGGCCAAGCTTTCAGCTCGAGCTGTAGTCATCTGATGGCTTGACTGGGGCTAGAAAATTCTCTTCCAAGATGATTGACTCAAATGACTGCTGGAAAGAAATATCAGTTTCTTGCCCATTGACGGTATGAGGCCTCAGCTCCTTGCTACATAGACTCCTCTATATGGCTTCCTGAATATCCAACACAGTGGCTGGCTTCCCCAAGAGTGGGCTCTCCAAGGGAGAGTAAGGCATAAGCTGCAGTTTCTTTAGACTGAGCGTAGGAAGTGACGTGCCACCATTTGTGTAGTACTGTATTGGCCCACAGACTAATTTTAATACAGTGTTGAATGAGACTATCCAAGGAGGTGGGGGATCACTGGAGTCATCTTGGAATCTGGCTTCTACAGACAGGCAAAGGGGAGGTGACTGAACAAGGCTGAGATGGAGATGTACAGCTTGCTAAGCAAAGAGCTAGCAGGGGCTATAAAAATATCTCTGTTGACTGTCCAAGATCCCCAGCTCCCACATGCTTCTTTGTATAAGATCTCTTGATCGCTGGGAAGGTAGCCCCAGGTCCTGGCTTAGGAATAAGCATGGGATACAGTTCTTGCCAATGGGATAAATGTGGAAGTCTTCTACTGGCTTCTAGAAAGACTTTTTTTTTTTTCTTTTTTACTTCTGTTAAGAAGGAGGTATTCAAGAGGAAGTCTTGGCTGTGTTTCTACCCTGGTGAGAGAGATTTTCACACTAAATTAATGAACTGAGATGCATATATGAAACTATATCAATGCCTGTAATATATTTGCATTGTAATGTTATTTATAAAGTGCTAGCTTAAATAATCTACATAAACACCAAAGGTCTCCAGCGAGAAAATAGTAATAGGTTGAAATATTTTTAAAAAATAAGAAGTTTTATAATGCTAAAATAGCAAATGAATATATTTTTTTAAAAAGAGCATGGGGAAAATGATCTTTTTTTATTTTTTATTTCAGAATATTATGGGGGTACAAACATTTTGGTTTATTTCCCACTGAGTCTGCTCATTTTGCCCCAAGACTTTATATGTGTGTCAGATTAAAAAGGAAGTGTTAAACCCTGGCCAAAAGAGGGTTTAGGAGCTTGAGTGAACTAGCTGACACCCCACTTACTTTTCCTTTTATTACTACTTTTCACTACTATTAATACTTTTTAATGTAGTTTCTAATCATTTTTCCAGTGGTATGCATATGTGAGTGTGAGTGTGTGAAAATTTAGGAA
>RJWJ010046205.1:0-11453 GCA_004363605.1 Indri indri | reverse complement strand
TATTGACTAAAATGTTTTCCTTTGGTGTAAGAATAATTATTTTTTTTCTGATATTAATTAGATAGCTACCTATTAAGATCACTTCTAGTTCATGATAATTAATATGATGCCATCCTCATATAAACAGACTGTTATTATGCTCCCAGTTACTAAATGGCACTTCAGCGATGTTCCTCAATCTGACCTTTTATGTCTCTTTGAAGTTAATCATTTCCTATTTTCCTCTTCTTGCATTGCACTTAACTAGATTATATTGTAATTATTTTTTCCATATATATTTTCTTATTAGATCACTATGTTCCTGAACAAGGACTGCATTTTCCTTTGCAATTCCATTGCCTAGAATAGTCAATAAATATTTTTCGAAATGATCTGAACAAGAGGCAAAAATGTTTTTAAGTGTATTAAACCAATATGGATTTCATATAATGATAGAAACTAAACACACGTGAATGAAACGTGTACTTCCCGATGGTTATTTTAAAATTTATAAATTAAATTTGCAGCCTCTTTCTCCCAATATTAAAAGCATCCAAAAAAGAAAACCTCCTCTAAACAATGGATTCTGTGAGGTAGTAATTAAGATTTATAGTTAATCATTCTATAAAGCAAAAACATTTCAGCATATCTTGCATTGATAATAGTGAATGTTTGAGGGAATAAAGCATAGGACTTGAAGACAAACAGACCAAGATTCAAGTCCGTCTGTAGTCACTCAATCTCTGCAGGCCTTTACTGTACAGCGCTGAACATTGTTATCTCTGTTTCACCATCTATAAGTAAAGATAACAATATTGTCCTCATAATATTTCAAAGAATGATTCTGAGGATAATATGAGATGATGAACATAAATTTCATTTGAACACTACACAATTACTGTTATTTCTAGAAGAAAAATAAAATTTAAAGCACATGATCTTCAAAGCTACCTTTGTATATTTTCTTAAATAGTTAAAAATTTTCAAAGAACTTTCTCTAGTCTTAGAAAAATGTATTTTTTACTTGAAACCCCCTCAAACAAAAATAAATAAATAAAAATGCAAACACAATAGAAAAAATGAAAGCTGTTATTGAGTACACAAATAATTTAGCAAAATTTAAATTCTACTATGCTACTAGCAACACTCTTTTACTATGAGAATGTAACTAGTCTAGATTACATCATTGTCAATAGATAGATATTTTGTACATTCTGAAATTCACCTATCAACTTTGAATTCATATGGGTAAGCTATTTTCTTTCTTTAATCCAACAAATTCTAATTGATTATAAGCTACTTGAAGTCATTATTACTATAGTAATTTATATGACTTTGTACTACCCACAGTATATTTATGGACATGTATAAAATTGAGTGTAGTTAGTAAATCAAATGAACAAATATTCAATGAGTTCACTGAGCTAGACTGGATATCACTGGACATTTAAAGAGTTTAAAACATTTCAAATCCTTTGAGAAATTTAAAATTTATGTTAACATTACATATATAACTGAAGAGTTAAATAGCAATTTAGTATATAAATAACAATACAAGAAGGACAGGGATGGTTACAAGATTATTTAATAATACATTTCTTTTAGCTTTAGTAACTTCAAGTCTTCAAATGAGCATTCTATGCATTTGCTAAAGTTATAGGTAGGAACCGGTTCAATGTATGACAAATTGTACACTTTTTCACATCCTAAAACTCACTTCTATACTTTTACTATTAAATTAACTAGTAATTTTGGTTATTATATTTTTTAATCAATTTCTAAAAGCAAAATTTCCAAAACATTAACTATTTTCCCTCTCTGCCTTTCCCTCTTACTAATATATATGTTACCTTTTGTTGATGAGATGAAAATAATAGCACACTCTATAAACATATAATACATTGTACTGGCATAATTCTTTACTTTGAGTATTTCATCCTTAAAAGTCCAACTTAATTAAATTTTAATTTTTTGTGTATAATTTCTTAAAAATTGGAAGACATCATTTGAGCTATAAACAATTAATATTTTGCAGCATAGCAGAATGAAGCTTAGTATTATATTAGTAGTAGACATTCCTACCACATTTATAGGTTTTTGTGATAAACAGAAATTAATATTTTTCCTTTCATCAGTGTAAACATAATTATTTTCATTTTTTAAAATAGTTGCTATTGATAAGGGAACAGTCATACTATATGGGGATTATTATAATAGTTTTTTTAAAAAAATAAATAAGCTAAGTGCAGTTGCATATGCCTGTAGTCTCAGCTACTTATGAAGCAGAGGCAGAGGATTGTTTGAGCTTAGGAGTTCAAGCCCAGCTTGGACAACATAGCAATATCCTGTCTTTAAAAAAATAATAATATGATTTTTAACAGGAAATCAATAAATGTTTATTTATTTTGCAAAATGCTTTCACCATTTTTGGTATTCAATCTTATTACGATAGTTTTAAGCTAAAGGAAGTGTCCTACCAGAATAGCATATAAAATTTGATCTATGGAAAGACAGTTTCTAAACCAGCTCTGTGATGTTTAATTAGCTGAAGAAAATACACTTTGTCTACTAAAATTCTACTTTAACAAATCAAGAAATATTTACTATCTAATAAATACAGAATTTCACCCCAAGTCCCAATAACTGACTGCTCTGTAAAAGCAATCACTACATAGAAAATAAAAATGTATCAAAGTTTGCCAAAAGTCTGTGCTAATAAAAAGGAAAATTTGTTGGCTGAGAAAAATATAACATAGTGGTTACTATAATACTTGGAACTCTACTGAAAACTTAAATATTAGTAGAAACACTATTTTAACAAAAATATTGTATTTGCTATTTTCCTTAGGACCCTGTAATGAAGCATATCTTGGAACAGACTGGGATTTAAGGGCTGCAGGGATATACAAGCCTCTGGACTCACATGCTGACCTGAAGGCAACCAGTACATTCTAGTGCACATCAATTTTTAAGTTTGATCAAGTATTCATAAAAGCTCCAGGCTTATTAGATTTTACAGTTTGTATAGTTGTAAGGGCTAAAGTAAGAAATGAAAACTTTCAGGCTCTTTCTATAGTAGACATGATGGGATAGTGGTGGCTGACTGGACACATAACACAACCTTCCAATAAAGAACTCCATGAGAATGGTGAACGTTACTGTTGACATAAAATCATGCCACCTGTAATTATTAGAATGAGAAGGTGAATGTTTCAAAAAATGTAAGTGATGAAAACTAAAGAAAAAACAAAACTGATAGTCTTTGTTTAAGGGCAGAGGGGAAAGATAAGTTAAACATCATTCCAGACTTATTGTTTTATAGAAATACAGAAACGTGTCATAAATTTTTACCACTAGGCTGTCTCATGTAAATTTCAGTAGCATGAGTCTGCATTTATAGCAAATATTAGATCAGTTTCAATATTTAAAATTAGAATATTTCAGAATTTGTAATATGAATTTTATATTAGTAATTTTGACTGAGGAGCAAAGACATCTTCCATTGTATTTTAAAACTTTTGATATTTTGTAAAATATGGATTTTTATTTTCACTTTGTTTCCAGTAATTACAAGTGGTTTGAAAAACCATGATATAAAGTAGTTTAGTTCTCATTGTGTATTCCACTTTTCCTGCATGCTGGCAAAGGATAAAGAAAGAAATATTACTTCAATAGTATTACAGTCTGAACTTGAAGCAAAAACTGTGACATTACCAAATTACAACTTAGGAGTAATTTCAAGGAAGTTTTTTGTTTTTTTTTTTTCAAATTATGTTATGAACATTCTAAGTATACAATTCGTTGATTTTTTTTAAATGAAATGATGCTTTATATCACTTTGGGAAAAGCGCCACTTAAAATTTACTTAGTTATTGCAACTTCAAATTGGCAAAAAAAACACATCTATAGACATTTTTAAATTTTATACATGGGTTTTTGTTGTTGCTGTTTTTTTTAAGACAGTCTCACTCTGTCACCTAGGCTAGAGTGCAGTGGCATCATCAGAGCTCACTGCAACCTCAAACTCCTGGGCTCAAGTGATTCTCCTGCCTCAGCCTCCCAAGCAGCTGGACTGCTTGGACAACCATGACTGGTTAAATTTTCTATTATTTGTAGAAAAGGGGTCTTGCTCTTGCTCAGGTTAGTCTTGAACTCCTGGCCTCAAGCAACCCTCCTGCCTTGGCCTCTCAGAGTGCTAGGATTACAGGCGTGAGCCACTGTGCCCACCTTTTAAATTTTAATAAAAAAATTTCCACAATGCTCTAAAAATAATTCTCTTGTATTTTAAAAGTATGTTAATCCAAAAATCCCGATTCTGCCACCATAGAAAGGAGAACTATTGACATCAGTGGAATCATAGAACACGTTTTCTGTGAATCAAAGACAAATAATAATCTTTGATGCTTAGATAATTCCTTCCTGTGGTAACGTCCTATCAGAAAACCTAATGTTTCCAACACTCATTCCCTGACAAAAAGAAAGAAAAAGACCGAACTGCCCCCAAGTCTTTCCATGATGCAGAAAGCATCGACGGAGAGGCACAAATCTTCCTTAGAGATCATGTTTTGTTTGCATAGAATTTCTCATTTTCCTTCAGTGAATCCACTGTGCTGTGTGTCTGTCTGTGTGTGTGTGTGTGTGTGTGTGTGTGTGTGTGAGAGAGAGAGAGAGAGAGAGAGTCTCTGTATTTATTTTATCTCTGTATAAGTATACTTAGCATTTTGTACATAGATGACAATTTATATGCATTTCTCTATGGCTTGCTGATTTTGTTTTGGTTTTGGTTTTCATAAATAGACTTTATTTTTTAGAGCAGTTTTAGGTGTACTACAATATTTAATGAAAGATACAGAGATTTCCCATATACTCCCTGCCTGCACACATTCATAATCTCCCCATTATCAACATCCCCCACCTGAGTGATATATATGTTATAAATTCTGAACCTACATTGACACATCATTATCACCCAAAGTCCATAGTTTACATTAGTGTTTACTCCTGGTGTACATTCTATGGGTTTGGACAAAGTATAATGACATGTATTCACCATTATAGTAACATAGAGAGTAATTTCACTGCCTTGAAACTCCTCTGTGCTCCGCCTATCCCTCATTCTCTCCCTACTCAGGCTGTGGGAACCACTGATCTTTTTACTGTTTCCATAATTTTGACTGTTCCAGAATGTACTATAGTTGGAATCATACAGTATGTAGCCTTTATAGATTGGCTTCTTTCACTTAGTAAAATGCATTTAAGTTTACTCCATGTCTTTTCATGGCTCGATAGCTCATTTCCTTTTATTGCCAAATAATATTCCATTGTCCAGATATACCACAGTTTATTTATTCATTCACCTACTGTAGGGCATCTTGGTTGCTTCCACATTTTGCCATTTATAAGCAAAGCTTCTATAAACACCTATGGACAGGTTTTTGTGTGAAAGTAAGTTTTCAACTCTTTGAGATGAAAAGAAGTGCAGTCACTGGATCATATGGTAAGAATTTGTTTAGTTTTGTAAGAAACCACAAAAACTATCTTCCAAAGTAGCTATACCATTTGCATTCCCACCAGCAATGAGTGAGAGCTCCTGGTGCTCCACAGCTTTGCCAGCATTTGGTGTTGTCAGTGTTCTGGATTTAGGCCATTCTAATAGTAAGTGTGCAGTGATATATCATTTTAATTTGCATTTCCTTCATGACATATGATGTGGAACATCTTTTCATCTGCTTATTTGTCATTTGTACCTTCTTTGGTGAAGTGTCTATAAAGGCCTTTGGCCCATTTTTTAATCAGATGGTAAATACACTGTTCATCTTTAACCTCCACCTAGTGAATTTCCCAGTTAGAAATGAAGGTTTATTTTTTGTTTGTTTCTGGGCTTCAGGTAGATGAAAAGAGCAATAAGACATGTCTCTCTTTTTCCTTTCTACTACTCTCACTTCTGATCCAATCTAGTGGTTTCGAAGTCTAAGAGGATAGAGTAGGAAATCATGCAACAGAAGAATGGGAAAGACTGGAAAGGAGGAAAAAAGGAAAGCAGTAGGGACAAACTACGGAATTAAAGGATCAAATAATAAATAAATAGAGTCAATTTCACAGTACTTCTGGCTAACTCAAATACTCATGCATTTAGATGAACAAACCACTTCCAAGCTGTAACCAAATCCTTATTGTTTTATTTCCTGTTGATTTAAAATAACCAAGATTAGAGTCTGTTTTCAGAAAAACAACTTACATAAATTGGTGTTATTATCCCTTAATTACTTCTAAAAAATATTAAAATAAAAATGGAAGTGACTGTATTTTCCATAAAATTTAATCTTAATCAAAAAAGATATCTACTTTAAAATGTGGTATTATAATAGCTCTGTATAGTGGAGGTATCTTTAAAACATTAAAAAGTTTCTAACTTCTGAAATCAAGATTGATTATCATTTAGAAAGCGCCTAAACTATCTCTGACAAAATGATTTGAAACAGATACAGCATCTGTTTTTGCAGGTGGAGTAACCTAATAAAATCTTAGAGCACACAGTGGCTTTTATTCTTTATTTTTTTCTATCAATCCTTCAATAGTGTTCATATTTCACAGTATTGTTTTCTTAAGCCTCCAGGTTTGTGAGCTCATTAGCAGGAAGTATGTCAAGCCTTCTAGAAGCTAGTTAGTAATATAATTTCAGAAGTTATAAAGTGGTTGTCATAAAGGCTCAATGAACACATAGCATTCAAATGCTAGGTAATTTAAGGAATACTTAGGTTTTGAAATGCATTTGCCTAAATTTCATCAAAAGTTAGACCACAGATAGAGCTTAAACCTCAGATTCACTAAATTAATAAGCTGGGGTAAAGGTTTTTGTTTGTTTTTAACTTTTAATAAAACCATGACCATTTTCTTACTGACGAATGTGGGTTTGTCAAGTCAGCAAAATCGAAGTTGAAGATTAGCGCTCTGAATAAAGTTCAAAGTTAAAACCTGCATAAGATGCACATGCACATTAATTATAATCCTGTGGTGTCTATGAACCACATAATCTCCAAAAACCTGAGTTTTAAGCAGGTAAATCTGCATACATGAAGAGCCATTCTAGTTTATAAGCATATTTTTGACTTATTATAGTAGATTAACAAAGCATAAGGAGCCTATCTATATAAGTGTTACCTCCCTCGAATGACCCTTTCTAAAGTGTCAGTTTATATTTACATGGTTCAAAATATGTTTTGATTACGGCTCTGCATTACATTCTCATGAATAATAGTAGCAGCGGCGGTAATAGAAGTTGTTATTTTATTAATAGTACTATGGACTCCATTTTGTAAATGAGGAAGCTAAGTCTTTGGGACTTCAGTGTAATGGACAAGATTATGGAGCTCTGAAGCTACACCATCAGGATTTATATTACGGCTCCACCACTCATGAGCTGTGAGAGCCTAGACAATTTATTTATCAACTCTACACATAGTGATATATTTCCATCTTTGTATATCATTACATATTTCTATAAATGAACAGTATTCATATCAAAGGGTGGTTGTGATAATTACATAAGCTGGTATAAGTGCTTAAAATAGTACCAGGAGTGTAGAAAGTGTTCAATGAGTATTAAATATTCTTCTTCTCTTCCTTATTCCTCTTATTGTTATTAGCATGATTATTACTATTTTCATCAATATTATACAGCAAATGTAATATCGCCCAGGAGTTGAACTTAATTCTCAGGGATGCCAATGTGCACAGACTTAAATAAATACCCTGAAATGTCTCACTATTTGGATTACATGTCTGTTTAAAAATTCAGAAATATATATCTGTTCACACTCTTTAACTTTTTAAAACTATTTTTGAAAATGTGTTTTACTAAGACAAGTGTTTTAATTTAGGAGAAATTTAGGCCTCTATTTATACTGAATGTTCTTAGTATTTCAAATTCAACCATTGAACTTCAATAATACATAACAATATTAAGTTTTGTTTTTGCACCATTCAGGTTCAGAGATATTGATATGAGTTACTTTAAACCATATGTAAGTGGTGTTTTTTACAAAAAATTTCTAAAATATATTTTTAGAAAAATTTGATATTGATCTTTTAAAGAATTGAGACTGGATTGTAAGGTATTTTCAATAAAAGCAATCCTTTTATTTTAAAGTTTTTAAATTCAGAATTTGGGGCAAAGCAAATATATTTTATAATATTAACAAAATTTAGTACTGATCATATTTAATATTATATAATTCTTTTTTTTCTTTTTTTTGAGACAGAGTCTCGCTCTGTTGCCTGGGCTAGAGTGCCGTGGCGTCAGCCTAGCTCACAGCAACCTCAAACTCCTGGGCTCAAGCGATCCTCCTGCCTCAGCCTCCCAGGTAGCTGGGACTACAGGCACGAGCCACCATGCCCAGCTAATTTTCTTTTTTTTTTTTCATTTCTATTTTTAGTTGACTTGCTAATTTTTTCTATTTTTAGTAGAGACGGGGTCTCACTCTTGCTCAGGCTGGTCTCGAACTCCTGAGCTCAAGTGATCCTCCCGCCTCGGCCTCCCAGAGTACTAGGATTACAGGCGTGAGCCACCACGCCCGGCCCATATTTAATATTATATAATTCTCAAACTTGTATAAATTCATATATTTTAAAGAGAATTTTTTAAGTAAAAATCACCCATTTATCTTCAGTAAAACTGGGTATTTATTTAAATCCAGAGTATGTAGTTCCTTAACATTGATAATGTTCTAACCAATATCCATTTATACAGCAACTGGAAAATCCTGTACAATTAAATAATAACCTAAAATGTATTCATTATAGTTAACTTCTTTGTGATGTAGAATGCATAATGATTTTGATTACATTTTTCTATTAATGCAACTTGTAAGATCTAAAAGATACTTTCTGCAGGCACAAAATATTATTATCTATGATGGCTGTTGGTTAATAATGACAGAACTAAGGATTAGTCAGGTGCAATTTGGGATATGATTTCTTAAGTATCAATTAACAATAAAAGATATTGTATATCAATTTTATATTAAATCACAATTTTATTTCCAAAAATGTGAACAATGTCATCATTACTCTGAAAGAAATGCCTTAAAAATATTTTATTCTCATATATTTGTTAATACCTTACAGTTTACAGGTATTAGAAAGATTCTGATTCATTCTTGGCAAACCCTGTTAGTGAGCCCAGGTGTATAGTATGTACTGGTTATTTCACCACTGGATTATATTCTAAAATAATAATATCTGTATTATTAATGCACTAAAAAGTTAAAAATAACTGTTTTAGCCTCCTATTTTATAGTGGAAACTGAATTTGGAAGATATAGTTAAAATTTCAAAAAGTCAAAATACACACATACAAATACACAAATTCTCTTGACTTTTGGTGATGTCAGGAGAGCACAATGTGATTAGCAGAGAATTCTAATTTACCCTAAAAAGATGTCACTGCAATTAAAAAGATCCAAATCAGCACCATTGGTATCCTTATTAAAATTACTTTAAAAGGTAGCTTTGAATATGAGGGCTGCACAATGTAAACAGAGAACAAAAATGTTTATATCTATATGCATTCATTCCACAGAGCGAGGTAAGAGTACGTGTCATGGAGAACAAAAAAAGCAAAAAAACAAATCTTCAAAAGATGGAAATGGGGAAGAGACAAACCAGTGAGAATGTTGGTACACTCTTCTATTTCATCATGATTAAGACATACTTTGTTCTCATTCTTATATTTACATTTTCCAAAACATAAAATCATATGTACTTTTAATGCCAAGCCAGGACGAATCAGATTGATGAGAAAAAAATCTCAAATTGCCTTCAATTAAAAATCAATATTTGGTATAACAATTGAGTAAACTGCTATCTCTAAATTTAAAAAGAAAACAAAGAATACAGCATTTAATTATAAAACGTAAATCCTAATCTTTCCTAGCCTCCCTAATATGGAGAGGATTCCAAATGTTAACATTGTTCAAAGCATGGAGTAGGACTTCTGGGCTAACTGCCAATTCCTATTAGAACTATTTTCTCCTCAATCACTAGTTCAAGCATGCATGGTATCGCAATGCATAAATAGTAGCACAACAAGTAGGAAACACGAGACAATCTCTCTCTCTTGGTCCTCCTGTTATGCTGAGTACTAATAGGATTTAATTTCTAGAGTACTGCATGTAGTTTTGGGACCCTGCCAACTAGGAAGAATATATGTAACTAAGAAAGGAGAGTAATAAATGGTGATTAAGTTAAAATCGGAACCCAAGCCTTAGTGACCCCCTTTTTAAGAGCAGGTCTGGAATATTTTCAACATCAATGACAACAGAAAACTTCTCAGACAAGGGGTTAATGGTGCTGTAGCCCAGGCCTCATTACTTACTTACAACTGCTAAACAAGCTATTTTGATAATATATAATTTCTGAGATAAACTGCAAAGAATAGACCTAGGATGAGTTCACCTGAGCCAGGGAATCAGACACTCTGAGGAATATCTTGGCGAGGACTTGATCCTAGCTTTAAAAAGGTAGAGAGGCAGGACTCTAATTGCAGAGAGGCAGTACAGAATAGTGCTTAAGTCAACATTAATGTCAATTAACGACAAAAGAATTAATTCTTTAGGAAGATACTGGTTGTTCATCTGAGTGGAAAGTCTTCACTTGTACTACTCCTCCAGTAGAAGCTATTTTAATGTCACACTTTGGGGGACATTTCTTAGCTTGTCACTGAAATTCTGAATTGATCCTTATGTTTCTTAAACTCTGTTTATTGTGACTCAAAGGTTTATTATAGTTAGATTGGCTATGCAGAATTAGATATCATCAACATTTCTCAGGACTGGTTAGGTTATAAATATAGATTTAAATGTTCTATGAGATTTTTAAAAATATGTAAAAATATAAAGTACTTCTCTGGAATTATTTCTAAAATAATTTTTAAAATGTGTAGATAAATATGTATATGAGCAGGAAGGAGGGCAGGTAATAAGCTTATCTAAAAAAACTCCAAAATGAAATGTGGTGATCATATTTTCTATCTGTACAATCACTGAGGTTACTGTTCTACCCCTCAAACCTGTTATTGAATTAAAATAATCTATATCAACACATCTTCAAAGTTGAAAAGAAAATTAGATTAGGAAGAAAAGGTTGTTTCTGACAACACATAGAGATTCATCCATAAGATGTGAAATACTTCAGTGGGTTTTAGTTTTTGTTATTAGATCAGGTTAAATTAATTTTCAACCACATTCATTATCCAAAGCTAGAGAATACTAGGAGTTAAGTGGTTCACCCACATCCTAGGATTTATTGAAAGACTAATGTCTACAAAGATTCTGTAATTATCACAGTCAACTTTGTAGAGCAATTTCTCACTGGTGGGCCTATGATCCTTGACATCAAAAGGAAATCTCTCTATTTTCCTCTCTCTTTCCATACACACACACACACACACACACACACACACACACACACACACA
>RJWJ010046204.1:0-11477 GCA_004363605.1 Indri indri | reverse complement strand
CGGGAGACGCTGTTGTGATTCCTCGGGAAGCAGAGGTGCCAGGAGGGACGTTGTGGATTCCCAGAATTTAAGGCTCCCACTTATTTACTTGAAATCAACGATTTTGACAGCTCTCTGGATCACAGAGACTGTTTTCTGGAGTTGTAGCACCAACCCGTTAACTCGAGACGCTCAGCTTTGTTGGTGCACACTACAGCTTCCTGTTGAAACCAGAAGAATTTCTGATGGGCTTTGAAAGTGCTTTTCTGGTACAAGATTAAGATTGAAACAGAAAAAGAACATGGAGAAGACAGACTGTCACAATCAGATTGGGAGAGGGTGCATGAAAGCCCGTAGCCTCTGCTCTGGCCCAGAGAGTGACTTTGGTCTGACCCGGCCCTGTCTGTACACACGGTTGTCAGAGCATTTGAGCAGCTTTTCATCCAAGGGAACCTGAAGTGACCCAGCAGCTGCGCTGAAGCTGCTGCCCACGCTCCCTGCGACTGGGGTCGTGTCATGACATGCATGCTGTGTCACTCCTTACGAAGAGTGCTCCTCAGTCCTTGTCCCCTGTGCATCACGCTGTTCTTCCTGTCTGTGTTTTCAGTTGAAGGAGCAGAGCCAGGCGTGTGGAGGGAACATGGGGTCCATAGAAGAGCTGCGAAGGGCCATCTACCTGGCGGAAGAGGCATGCCCTGGCATCTCCGACACCATGGTGGCCCAGCTCGTGCAGCGGCTCCAGAGGTAACTGCCCTGGGCTTTGTCAGGCTGGGTGTGGGGAGGGCTTTCCCACATGGAAAGGACCAGAAGTCAGTTTATCAGCTTGGTGCTTCATTCTTGGTCTGTGTGTTCCTGTTGTGTTTAGGTCTCAGGGTTAAAGCAGAATCAAGCTAGAGAAGACTTTTGTTCTGAATTATGGGATTCTATGAATTAATGTTATGAACCTGGAAACTACTGGAAGGGAACATGGCATTGTGCACCTGTAGCTCTTGCCACAGAGGTATAGGATGGCTTTAAAATATGTCTGTCCTTAATTATACAGCCTAATAGCTAGCCAGAGAGTGATGGTCCTGAGCCAAATGTGTGTCACCGTCCGTTTGGTTTCAGGCCTCAAAGTTAAGTGTTCAAAAAATGCCAGGCGTTTTGGCTCAGGGAACGCAACGAGAATGGGCACGGGCCTGTTCTTTCCTGGGTCAGCAGAGTGTGTCGTGCCCAGAGGCCTTGTCGGGAGGGGCCGTTCTGTGCCAGCCTACAGGAGCTCCTGTTCCTGCCTCGTAGCCCTCACGCTCCAGGTGAGAAGTGGAGGTGACTACCTGAGCCTTCTAGGAGTGTCTGTGTGAAAGGAAGCCACTCCTGACGGCCATCCCAGCATAGATGGAGTTGTTTGGTGGTGCTTGGGGACTGGAGTTGTGCCAGCCAGCTGCTCTGTAACCATGGGTGATTTGTGACTGGTCTCTCCTCCACACCCCAGGGGCAGGGGACCAGGTGTGCCATTGCTTTGACAGTCATCTTCCAGGGTCTCACCTAAGGCCCCTTCCCCAGGAGGGCTGAGCCTCGGTGATAATAAGGAGCATTTCTAGGTCTTTCCGAGGTTGCCACTTAACAGCACATGAAGTTTTAGGGCACATGGGGGTCCCTTTTGCCACTTGGAAGTGATGATCATAGGGCTGCCTGCTGTCCTGTGATGTGTCCTTTCTAAATGGGGACATCAGGAGGAAACCATAGCTCTGACACTTCACGTTTATTCTCTTGAACTCAAGTCCTTTAGTGATAGACATTTCAACTTTTTAAGTTGCTTTAGAGTTTTGGATGAAAAAGAAAAATGGTTTACTAGGCTGCCTTTGATTTTTTATTTTTATTTTTTTTTGAGACAGGGTCTCACTCTGTTGCCCAGGCTGGAGTACAATGATGCAATCATAGCTCACTGCAGGCTTGAACTCCTGGGCTCAAGTGATCCTCCCTTTTTAGCTTCCTGGGACTACAGGCGCACACCAACATGCCTGGCTAATTTTTTAGATTTTTTTGTAGAGATTGGGTGTCACTGTGTTGCTCAGGCTGATCTTGAATACCTGACCTCAAGCAGTCCTCTCGCCTCAGCCTCCCCAAAGTGCTGGAATTAGAGGTGTGAGCCACCACACCCCAATTTTGAGGCAACCGAAGGAATCAGTGATCTTCTTGGGTGATCCCCCCCGCCCATCTTTAATACTAAAAGCAATATAACAAATTACAGGGGTAAAGGAAAATATAATAAAAAGTCACCCATATGCTCACCCAAACACAAACTTTTTGATTTCTCAAAGAAACTTGGTATTGCTTCATACCTCATTCCGATGGCATTTATTTCTCATTAAAAAGAGCATGTGGGAGGCTGAGGCAGGAGGATCGCTTGAGCTCAGATGTTTGAGACCAGCCTGAACAAGAGCAAGACCCCATCTCTACTAGGAGAGAGAAAAAAAGAAAAATTAGCCCAGTGTTGGGCTACACTACAGGTGCACTACAGGTGCATGCCTGTAGTCCCAGCTGCTGGGGAGGCTGAGGCAGGAGGATCGCTTGAGCCCAGGATTCTGACGTTGCCGTGAGCTATGATGACGACACTGCACTCTGCCTGGGGCGACGGAGCAAGACTCTGTCTTCTCCCCTGCTCCCCCCAAAAAGAAAATAGGACTCAAACAGAAACTGGTGGTATTGTTATTATCTTGTTTGGGGTTTTGTTTTGCATTTTTGTAGTGTAACTTTTAGATCTGATACTTTCCACATTGTCCAGAATCACCTGAAATTGTTATGAATTCTTGCTATATTCTTGTGACTTGATTTCCTCAGCAGCTCCAGAGCACAGATTGTGTGGACTGTGCATATTTGATGGGTCCATGTTTCCCAGTTTCAGGGCCCCCTTATTTCTCTGTTCCTCCTCCTTCAGTTGTTAATGCAAGTTGATCTGTACCATGCTGTCCAATAGAAATGTAATGGGGGCCCTACATAGAATTTTAAATTTTCTAGGAGCCATAATAAAAGAATTAAAAAGAAGTGAAATTAGTTTTAATAATATATTTTTAAACCTGCTACATCCAAAATGCTGTCATTTCAACATGTAATCAATACAGTTATCAAAAGATCTTTTACATTCTTTCTTTTTGTACTAAGTCATTGAAATGCAGCGTGTGTTTTACACTTAACTAAAGCGCATCTCAATTCAGACTCAGCAAATTTCAGGGGCTCAGTAGGCGTTTGTGGCTGGGGTTTTCCACATTTACCAGAGCCCAAGTCTGTAACTACCCTGCGTCTGTGTTGTAGTTAAAATTTCAGTTTCCAGTGATAGGGTAGAGATGCTGAGTACACTCTTTCTTCTCATCTCAAGACCCTTCTGTCTTGCTTTCTTCCCTTGGTGACGAGTGCACCCTCTTTTTGCTCAGCCCTCAGATGGCCCCAGTGTTGGGGTCCTTATCTTCTCCCATCAGCCTTGGCTGTGGCCTCTTTTTCTCCTGAGACGCTCCAGAAGCTCTTCCGTGCGTTTGCCACTGATAGGACACAAAACCACAGGGGCTGTTGGTTGGACGACTTCTTACTGGTTTTGCTCCCAAATGTGTTCTTTCAGTGGATGACCCCAGAAAAAATGAGAACAGACTCTTGTCTGAAGCATTTTTGAAGGCTTTCTGTCTCTGTCAGTTTGAATTAATGTTTGGATTCTTTTGTGTGATATCAGCTCATCCCACGATTTAGTCATTTATATAATAGTTCTTGAAATTTGAGTCTTAGGATTTGTGGCTAAAGCGTGCTTTAAGAGGATCTTACGTAACTTTGTTGTCTGGAATAGTGCCAAGTATTTTGAATGCCTTAAAAGAGGAGCTCTAGATTGGAATGTTTGAGATGAGTCCCATTAAATCATCGTCAGCCACCTCCTGGACCTGAATCGGTCAGTTTTGAGATGCCAGAGGGAATCTTGGCCAAGAGGGGGCCACCTCCACCCTCTTTTATATTCTAAATCAAGACAGTATTGTCGAATTTTTGAAAGACAGAGAAATTACCTATGATGTCACCCACTCCAGCTTGTTCATCATCATCATCATCATCTGATGTGTTGCTTTCTGTTATATATATGTCATAAACTTATTCAGTTTTCTTACCTACCTGCAAATTATAGTGAAGATGTGATTGTTTATATAATTTTTTAGACACTCTGTATTATTTAGGATTGAGAAATCGTGCATGTAAACTATAAGAGAGCACACATACAGGTTGAACATCCCAAATCCGAAATGTTCCAAAATCTAAAACTTTTTAAGCATCCACATGAGGCTCAGAGGGAATGGTCAGCAGGACATTTTGGACTTGGGAGGTGCTCAGCTAGTAAGTATCATGCAAATATTCCCAAATCTGAAATCAGGAACACTTTTGGTCTCACATGTTTAGGATAAGTGATATTCGACCTGCAATTTTGTATATACTTATTAATTTGTGTATATTTTTTATATTGCTTAAATATAGGTAATTGCAATTTTTAATCTGTAGCCATTTCAGTTTGCATAATTAACTGTTACTCTACTGTTGGGTATCAAAGTTATTTACAAATTATTATAATTATAAAAAGCCCTGAGAGACATCTTTGTGCAAATACATTGTTTCTCTATGGACCATATTTGTGAAATAATTCTAAGAAATGAATTACTTGGACTACATCAATATTTTTGTGGCCAAAAAGGGTATCCTGCACATATTAGTAATGTGTATGCATCCCTAGAACCTTACTGTGGCATCTGGTATTATAGATTTTCAATTTTAAAAATTGATTATAAGTAAAGGTATCCTTTACCATTTTAGTCACATCTCTTCAGGATGGTTGAACACATTCTCACTTATATGCTCTAAAGTTTTGCGTTGGAATTGTGAAAATTTTCTTAATCTTTGAGTTCTTTATATAAAAGATTTATTAACCCATTGATTTTTCCTCCACTTAATTTGTTTTTTATGACTTGAGATTTCCTATAAAAATGAAGATTTGGGTTATTATTTGAAATTTTGCATGGGGGTTAGAGAAATAATGTCTATTTACTTCTGTTTCTCTGTTTTTCCCCTAGATACTCTCTGAGTGGTGGAGGAACCTCATCCCACTGAAATCCTTTGGCATTTGGGGTTTTGTTTTTTTTTTCTTTTTTCTTCTTCATCCTCCTTCTCTTTAAAAGTCAACGAGACCCTTTGCTGACTCTGCTGAAGAGGCGCGCCATGCAGGGGCCGCCCCCAAAGCCGCGGGCGCCTGTCTGGGACGCACGGTCCTCCTGTGGCCCAGCCAGATGAAGTCTCTCAGATGGGGTGGGGAAGGGTCACCTCCTTTGAGCGATCATTTTATTTTATTACTCTTGTTTTTAATTTTAACCACAGTGCACATATTCAAGGAAAGTGTCTTTACAAACAGAAACCCTGAAATGTATATTTGGGATTATGATAAGGCAACTACAGACATGAAACCTCAGGTATCCTGCTTTAAGTTGACAGCTCCCCCCGGGAGATGGAGAATCGCTCTGGTGGATCGGTGTACAGACTTGTATATAGCGTCATTTTTACGGAAACCCTTTCGGCGTGCATAAGGATCACTGTGTACAAATTGGCCAAGTGCTTCTGTAGATAATGTCAGTGGAGTAAATATTTGACAGGCCATGACTTGAGTCTATTGCCTTGCCTTTATTACATGTAAATTTTGAATTATGTGACCAGTGATTTGGGTTTTATTTTGTATTTGCAGGGTTTGTCCTTAATAATAATTAATGCCCCTCTTATGGAACACACTCCTATTTGTACCTCAACAAATGCAAATTTTCCTCGTTTGCCCTACCACCCTTTTGGTACACTTAGAAGCTGATTTCCTTCTTCATTGATGGTACTATTTCTTAGTGTTTTAAATTGGAACATATCTTGCCTCATGAAGCTTTAAATTATTATCTTCGGTTTCTCCCCAATGAAGCACTCTCGTCTAACATTTGTTTGGAATCGTGCCACTGCTGGTCTGCGCCAGATGTACCGTCCTTTCCAATACGATTTTCTGTTGTACCTTGTAGTGGAATCTGCATATCATCTTTCCCACCTAAAAATGTCTGAATGCTTACACGAATAAATTTTATAACACTTACTTTGTATACTCTCCTTGAAACGTGACTCCTTAGAGGACAGGGCACCTGCTGTGTGTGTGTGTGTGTGTGTGTGTGTGTGAGAGAGAGGGGGGGGGGAGAGAGAGAGAGAGACAGAGAGACAGAGAGACAAGACACTTCAGAAGACTTCAGGGAGAAGCACCCAGATGTCAGAATGCTGAGTGTCCAGGGCAGCTCTCTGTGCAGCCTATAAACTTGGTCTGTGAGATGTGGTTGAACATTGCTGAATTGTAAAATTGCTCCACCGTTTGCTGGGGACTTGAAGGGTTGTGTCAGTTCTCTTAAAGGAGCCTATATTGGCTAGCGCCGTCAGCCAGGGTGTCTGTTTTTCTTTGCTTGCTGCAGGGCCTTGCCTGGCAAAGGGGAAATAATCTCTGAATTTCTGGGATGGGAAAGAGTTCTTGTGGCAACTCTTGACTATTGATTTAGATATGTGTGGCATTCCTTCGTGTTTGTTGATGCTAATTATTGTCATCTCTTGTTGGAATACCAGTTCTTGAGGACTAAAAGTTTTACTGGGTGAGCTTGCATGTAAGCTCAGCTATCTGCTGGTCTAGTGGCCTGGAAGGTACAGGGAGAGGACAGAGACCTGAGCCAGATGTTTGAGCGGCTCCAGTTTAATGTAGTCCAGCTTTTGTTTGTGTGTTAAAGGTGGGGTATTGGCTATGTTGCCTGGGTTGTACTCAAAATTCTTAGGCACAAGCAATCTTCCCGCCTCAGCCCCCCAGTTATCTGGGACTGTAGGCTCCCGGATGATGGAATGTAGCTTTTAAACTCTAAAGTTAAACCGTAATATTTTATTAGAAGTGGATTTGTGTTGAACTATGTTTGTATAAGGGATACATACATTTTGGTTAGGGGAAATAGAACGGAATTGCTAATTTTTACTGTATTCGTTATTCTGCAGCAAGAATGTTACTTTGATGAATAAAATCCGAGAATATAGGTGGGGTGCACTGGCTCATGCCTGTGATCCTATCACTTTGAGAGGCCAAGGGGGGAGGATCACTTGAGGCTGGAGTTCAAGACCAGCCTGGGTAACATAGGAAGACGCCACTTCTACAAAAAGTAGAAAAATTAGGTGTGGTGGCCCGTGCCTGTCGTAGTCCTAGCTACTTGGAGGCCTGAATGGAAGGATCACAGGGGTTCGAGAGTACAGTGAGCTATGATTGTGTTATTGCACTCCAGCCTGGACAACAGATCAAGACCCTGTCTCTAAAAAAAAAATTAGAAGAATGATTTCATTTTGTGTTTCTGGGAAGTGTTCTGTTTGGGGAACTATTTGTTTCCCTATGTGAGGCATGAGGCCTAAGCCATAGGTTAGTTTCATCCATTGCAGGAGAAAGAACCATTCAAAGAAATGAATCTGTTTGTTTTCCCCACAGTGAGTGTACAGCTTGTGTGGTTTTAAGAGACCCAAGGTAGATGGTAGCTTTTTCAGAGTTCTTGATTCACAGAGTTCTTCAGATTAACAAGTGGACAATGACATCACAACTGCTGACGCCGAAGCCAGTCTCCAATGCAGTAACCGTGTTTATGCTGCTAGACTGGATTCTAATTAGGGGTATTGATGTGAGTGGTTAAGTAGGTTCTCTGCAGTCACTAGGCTATGGTACTGCACAGCTCCATCTCCCAGTAAAGCAACAAGTGAGTCTTTCAGAGTTCATTGGAAACATTTTCTGTCCATTTAGCTTCCTGGTGGAGATGCGGTTTGGAGTTTAAAAGCAGATCACCTTCCTGTACAATCTCTCATGGGTTGTTACTTTACCAGCCGAGATAGTCCTAAGGGCATCTGGTTTAACCAAGGAAGCTGGCACATGTGTGTGTCTACTGCCTGCCAGTCCTTCATTAAAAGAGAGACCAGCTACCAGAGCTACAACTGGAACCTGCTTCAGACAACAGACTGTTGTCAGTCTGTAGCCAGACCTGTGAGCTCAGCATGATAGATTCACGCTCACTTGGAAGCTTCTCAGTGCCTACCTGGGCTGTTGGTGGTTCATCTGCCTAAGACTGCAGCTTGTGCGCATGCGCTGGTGTGGGGAAGTGTTCTACACAGAGGTGAGTGGAACACAGCCACTGCCTTTGTGAACCAGCCTGGCCGTGAGTGACTGGCTAGCGTCTGTGTCCCAGCTGACTGTGCTCAGTGAGGTGGCCCACCAGTGTGGTTTGAGATGACATGGCTACCTAACAGCCGGGCTCTTTTGGAAGTGCCACCTGCCTTCCAAATCCAACAGTTTTATTCTCAAGTTGCTCTTGTGATGTGTCTGGTTTGGTTCTTTATGTTGCATTTTGTACCTTTCCTTTGGTAAAATATGTGGTCGGTTTATAAGCATCTTTCTATTTCCTTCCTTGAGAAACATGGCGGCAAAGGCAGAGCCCTCCAGGGTGTATTCTTAAGCACAGGTACCGTATCATGCAAGGGTCAGTAAAGCTCCCAGGAAACAGTTACTTTGTAATTGTGTGTCTTAGGTGTAGCGGGTGTGCCTGCAACTGCACGTGTTCTGGCAGCTTGGGAGTGGACTGAGTTGCCCATGCTGTTGACTTCATTTTCCTCTGAGGTCATGTGGGATCATTGCAGAAATACAGAGGTAGGAGACCACTTCGTGCCTGTCACCTGGAATTTAGTGACGGGACTACTGGAGGGACCATATTCTGGTGCTGCTTTGCCATGGGCCGCCATCCACACAGGACCGGCGGGGTGGGCCCTCCCCACACCTCCGCCCCGCTCCCGTGGCCCAGGGACTTACTCCTGGTCTGTCAGAGCTGCCACTGGCCCCTCTGGTAGAGCGTTCTCTTCCCCCGTATTGTCTGTCTCAGTGAGCGAGTCCCTGTCCTCCCCGCCCTGCCACACACACAGGCTGAAAAGAAAGACGAGAGACAAGGTTGGTTGTTTTGCCTTAGAACTTCAATATGCTGGATTGTGGCGTGAGGTATTTTTATTCCCATTTGTTAGTACTTCAAACCGTCTGGTACATGTTGTAAGGCAAAGGATTAACACGTGTCGAGCTACTTGTCCGTTGGTCAGTCCCCATTTCCACGCCCACCAGTCCCAGCTCTGCAGAGCCGGTGGCTTCCTGTGTCCTGGGTAAGTAGCCCTTCCCAGCGCTGTTCAGGGCACGGAAGAGAACGGTGTCGAGTGGGCCGCGGCCTCTGGATCGTTCCGCACTTGCATTAGGAAGGGCTTACGAACGCTAAGGGAATAGCAGCCACCCGTCACCAGAGAGAACAGGCCAACGCCTTCCAAGTCGCGGGCCCAAGTGGTTGGTTGGAAGCCATGTTCCCTGTGTAGTCCGACTGTCAGGGAGGCGCAGTGTCATACTGTCGTGACCCCATGCCCGGGGGGAATGAGTAAGAAAAGGTCAATGTTGCTCGGAGGACAGGCACGATATATACTACTAGAAGATGTGCAGTTTCAACCACGGTTGCAGGAGGATACGGGAGCACCAGGGGACTACGTACCATCACTTCGTCGTGCCTCTGCAGCCACGACGCTCGCGAAATGCTCGTCACGGAAACATACCACAAATGGCCCTGATTAATGACATACAGGTTTTCATGCTTGTGACACGGACAGCAAAACACCACGGCTTAGTATCTTCCCACTGTACACACCACTCACAGTACAGCGACAGTCCGGATATTGCACTGCATTCTGCTTCTCGTAACAGAAGACAACCCCGCGACAGTTTGTGAATAGTAATCGCTTAAACAATGTGGTCAACTTGTGCCAAGGAGGAGGTCGATAACAAGTGTTTTCACTGGAGCGTGACACCCCTAAGGGGAACGTAGTGTGCTGCAAATTGCTTATTAATCAAAGACGTGAGTCCCACTAACTGCCTATTATTATAAAAGTAGAAAGACTGAAAAAAAAACCCAAAATCTGGAAATGATCTCATTTACTTAAGACTGTGCCACGTATATCGCAAACATTGAAAAATCCATTTTTTTTTAAATGCAGCAGCCTTAGATGAAAATAATAAAAGTTTCTTTAAAAAAAAAGAAGAGCACTTGCCCTGTCTTATGGTTGAACGGACATGTCTCTACTTTCAAGATGCAGTGTGGAGGAAGAAATGTCATTTGGCACTCTTTTAATGACAATGTTTTAATACTGTCACAAGCTAAACAACAGCCCCCCGAGAGAATGACAGACGAAACGCCACCCGGGCCTGGAGCTGGGATCACTGTTCCGTTCAGATGAGAAATTAACAGCTGAGAGGACAAGGTTAAAAACGCTTCTGTGGAGACAGATGAGAGCTGCAGTAAAACCAGGTTGTTTTTCAGACAGGTGTTAATTTTACTAGGCTTCATTAATACAGAAGAAAGTAAATGTCTTCCGGGAAAGCGGCCACTGCAGATCGACCAAACGCGTCTGGCCGTCAGTACACGTGGGATTCTTTGTGGCTCAAAACGTGGGCCTGTGAGGCTGAGCTGGTGGCACTTCGGATCACTTCCATCCACCTGAAACGGAAGTGAAATAACTACCTTGGGCCATGTTTTATAAACCTATTTTTTTCTTGTTTGGACAGCTTCATGACACCTTGGCCATCACCTGTAATACCACCTGGTTTGTAACCTGCCATGCCGGCAGGCGGGTTTGGAAATGAACTCCTAGCACCCGAGCAGAGGGTTCTTCCAGTTGTTCCTGAGGAACACCATTCGAGAACCATTGGCCTGAGCACTGTGGTTTTGTAGGGAGCTGGAAGTACCCGAGACACACGTGCTTGCGCAGGTGACACCATCTACTCCATTTTGAGCACTTGGGGCTGTTTGAGAGAACTCCTCTTCCTTTTCACTGGGACACTGCTCAGAACATGGTGTGTGTCCCACCCTGCTCAGCAAGAGCTCCCTTTTATTACGTGTGTGTATTTGCTGTATAGCAGCGGTTCTCAACTAGGAGCAACGTTGGCCTGAGGGACATTTGGTGAAGTCTAGAGATGTTTTTGGTAGTCGCGAAAGAGGAGATGCCACTGGCATCTACTGGGTGGAGGCTGTGAACATCCCGCAGTCTGCAGGGCGGCCTCCCCGCTCCCTGGGTTAGCTGGTCCCACAGGTAGGTAGTGCTGAGGACACGTTGGCATGGCCAGCTTCCTGCCCTGTGGGGAATGCTCACATTTGGTTCCTCCTCCAGGCCTTTTAGGATCTTAGCACTGCAAGTCTGCGATAAGAAGATCCCACTCAGGCTCTCCCTCCCAGTTTCCAGTCCAGCGTCAAATTTGAGAATTACCATCCTCTAGGCTCATTATTCAAGCAGTGTTGCTTAGGAATGGCTGTTTTCGGATGTCATGGGAGTTTTAAACCACTCTGCTCTTTGTATGGAATTTACTAGGGATTGTGCACCGTTCATAATTGGCCCATCAATTT
>RJWJ010046203.1:0-11437 GCA_004363605.1 Indri indri | reverse complement strand
GACATTCATGCTCAAAGGTTCTGTCTGCTCTGGGAAGCAAGATAGTATGTTTGGGAAACTAAGTCTGAACATGATTTCATTTAAAAATTTTTAAAAATGAAAAGTCCAAGCTTCTGTTGAAAGCTAAATGGATCTATTTCCCAAGAAAAATGAAGTTTTAAGAAAAAGGAGAGTATTTTATGAACAATAAAGAAAATATGTTAAACTGGTTGATTTCAAATAACACAACTATAAGTAATAAGGCAAAACTGTTGCTTTTGAATACACTTTCTTTTTAGGAAATCCATGATTGCTTAGGTCAAGATGTAATCAGCACTTTTCTTGTAATTTCTACTTTCCAAATGGTATGGACATTGAGCCTTTAAAAAATGCTGCTTCTATTAAATGCAGGCCATGGAATACATTTTGGCCACTCAAGCTATAAGTTCTTAAATGATTTAAAATTATAGAGACCCTCTCTTATTCATGATTAACATTAACAATGGCATAATTCACCAAAAAATAAATCAGAATAAAATTACTAAGAAAAAGTGTTATTATCATAGCATTCCTATTTGGGCCTACAAGGAAAAAGACTGTTTAGTGTAGAAACATGAATGAAACAAGAATCAAGTCCACCCTCTTCTACTAACTAATCCAGAGTCCCTAATTAAATTAATTAACTTCCCTGGGGCTGACCTATAAAATAACAAAGGAAGAGGTTTGGACTGAAGCTAATTCTGAAATATAAGACAAGGTCAAAAAAAAAAAAAATCACAGTTCCAAAGATTGTTTTAAATTTTCGGACTGAATTCATTTCTGTTTTCCCTTCAGTCTATCAAGATTCTAAAAACCATGACTGCACAACTCAACCTTTTGTTTTCCTGCTTATTAGTAGTGGAAAATTGACCTCGATTTTAGAGTAAACTGAATTTGTCTGTTATCTTTCAAGAAGGCAAATTTACTAAGCAATAAAAGCCAATCGTACTGAGAAGATGGGCTAGAGATAAGAATGGAAACTGTGCTTTCTTGATTTTACTAAATCAGGTGATTCATTTGCAAATGTGAAAATCCTTCCATTTTTATGTCATCGCCTGTCGGCTGGTGTACAGAAAGTGTTCATTTTACAGTGCATTTAAATATTAAATACTGCACTCTAGCGAGCCAGAGACAAAGAACAGCCTTCTTAACAAGCTGTTTGAAAGGAAATGACAGTACTTGTCTTCTTAAGTTTGAGAACCAACAGCACAAGCTATCATAAATAATGAGAAAAGCAAGGTAATTGCTCTGGTGTTTCCCATAAATAGCTATATATCAAAAGACAGTCTTTATATTAGGAAAAAGACCTTTATAGGCATTTTATTTGTCAGATATAATTATGCCCAATCATGCCTAATTAAATCAGTGGCCCTGGACCATACACAATAGTCCCTTTTTATCTAGGGGGCAGTTTGAGGTGTAACAGCAAAACTAGCATGAATTTCTTTCTCCTTTTTAACAACTTCACGGACAGACGATTCGTTCTTACTGTGGATCTTAGCAACCTTGGCGTACGATTGTTTTCCTTTCCTTAAGTCAGGAACGTTCACCTTTTCACTTAAAGGGAGCACTTCACAGCTTCTCTTTGGCATATCTGCATTGCCAGAATCACTACTCTTGAGCTTTGGGGACATTATTAAGTAAAATAAGGATGACCTGAGCACAAGCACCACTATACAATGACAGTTGATCGGATAACCGAGGCGGCTGCTAAGTGACTCAGGCAGACATGCTGGACAAAGATATTATTCAGGTCCGGGGCTAGACAAAGCAGGACAGCTAGGGATTTCATCACGGTACTCCGACAGGGCACAATTTAAAACATATTGTTTATTTCTGGAATTTTCCATTTGATATTTTGAGTCATAGTTGACCATAGGCAACTGGCACTGCACAAAGTAAAACCATGGATGAGGGGATCTTGTGTACTTCTGGCTGTTCTGATCCTGCTGTGCCTAGTGAGTGGGATATAGAGCATCAGAGAAGCAGCTGGCAGGTGGGTAAACAAACGGAGCTTCTGCCCCTCAGCATTAGAGGAACCTGACGTACATACCCATGGGGAGACCAGAAACCTACGTGGGGAACAGAGAATCCGGGATTGAGTTTTACAGATCAGTGTTTCCTTTTGCTCCTTTAGGATATCTCTTCTTTACTTCTTTTCACATAATGGCAGATTCTTATCCATAAAAATGTTCCATGAGGGAATGTCAAAGTCACTTTGTCAAATTCTGTATCCTGGCCAGATTTTCACACATAATGAACATTGTCGTCTTTCATTTGGAAACAACAGAACATGTGGATTGGTAACACTTTCTTGATGAACACCGAGATTTCCTTTCATAAATTTATCTACAACTCCTGGAGCTCCATAGTCCATTCTGCTATTAGATGATAGGCAGTTCATTCCCTGGGGAGCATGGTCGAATCACATCTTATTTGAGAAGAATGCTAAAATTTGAGAATAATTTTAAAAAGCAGGTTTTGTTTTTTAACTTATGCTGCTTCCAAGATGATCTGCTACTCTCTGTAGCACTCTTCATGTAAACTTATGCGTCATCTGATTTTATTTTTCCACTTCAGAAAAACTTATCCAGAAACCAGTATCTTCTGTTCTAATGTTTTATAGCAAAAACAAGTTTAGAAAATTATTGAAAATGAGACACTAGAGGAATCAATCCTAAAGTCGTCTTCCTGATAGTTATGAAATTTCTGAAAAGCATCTGTTACCGGTGTGGCATATTCCCTCTGGTCAACACGATGCATCACAGCACCTCATCTTTCTCTCTTTGTGAAATTTTTAAACACTGAGGGGCAATGTGCACAAACTGACAATGGAGAAAGCAGCTACATATTCCACTTCAGTTCAATGAATTAATGCCAATAAAGAATATAGAACAATGCCTGTACTATAGAAAATACTCTGTAAATGCTATTTTTTAAGCTACTATGATAGCAATAATTTTTCACTTATTCATTTAACAGTTGTGTCTGTGATTCCAATATATTGCCGGGCACTGGAAATATAATGACAAATATAGAATTATCTATGCCCAAAAAGAGTTTATAGCATCAGGGTGTAGCATTTTCTATTGATACCATGCCCTTATTTCTAGGGTTATACCAGGTCAATGTATGGTGTTGGCTTTCATCTATATCCTTTTTCCTAAGGGACAAAGATTACTCTGCCCCTACCTCAGGACAGGCCAGAGGAATACTCTCTCTCTCATTCTCTCTCTTTGCTTCTCTCTCTCTCTCTCTCTCTCTCTCTCTCACACACACACACACACACACGCACACACACACACACACACACAAGAGTCCCATCTAAGAGTATCCCTCATCGAATAACTGAAGCTGGTATATAAATACCATAGTGTCTTCATTCCTTAGGAGAGATTATTCTGAAGCTCGTATTCCACCAATATTCAGTTTTTCTGCAGGATTAAATTCCAGTGGTCCACAGTAGGATCTGGCTTCATAGTAAACGTAACTGGCTGTTCTTCACTGTCTCACTGTCCCACTCTTTACGGTAGCATCCTGGGTTTGTCTACCAAATTACGTACTTGCATTTGAATTATTGCCTTCACAGAGCCCTGCTTCTGAGGGAGTCTTAACTATAACACAGGAAATAGACATGCACATAATTAAAAAAATACAGACAGCTATTGATACGACAATAGACATCCACATTTGGTATAGTAGAGATTTAAAAAAAAATGAAATGTCAATCACCCTGAGAATCTTAGATGGCGATGAACAGAGTACTCTAGGAAAAGTGGGGAGGTTGAGTAGACACAAAATGAGAATGTCTGTGTTAGGATAATGTAAGACCCTCCTGGGTCCGACAGAGTAAGCAGCGGAGGGAAGACGCTGGAGAGGAGTCTGGGATAGATCACAGAGAGCCTTCCTTGTCTTGATGAAGAGGTTAGACTTAATTTTATAGGCAATGGTGAGTCATTAAGTCAAACTTAATTTATGTTTTAATCAATTAAGTAAAATGATTATAAGTAGTTTGCATTTTAGAAGAGTTAATCTTACAGGAATACAAAAGAGGGATTGTCTGGTTCCGTAGCTACAACAAGAGAGGCCATCAGAAGAATAGTGCAAAGTTTAAGGAAGACACGAGGAAAGAAGGAACTAAGTCAAAGCAGAATCGGAGAAGACAATAGATTAGGGAGATGTTAGGAAGATAGAGTCAATGGACCACGGTCATCTGGTGAGAAGACAGAGTTTGAGAAGAGAAAACAATATGGATAACTCCTCTGTTGCTTGCTATGGTAACTGGGTACGTGGGTGTGTTATTTACAAACACAGGAGAAATTGCAAAGGAAACAGGCATTGATTTATGGAATAGAAAGGAGAAACTACAAAATAATGAATTTAGTTTTGAAGATGTTGATATTGAAGTATCTCTTGGGCATCTGAGAATTGTCCAGTAGGTAACTACATGCGGTGAAAAGAGATGCAAATTTGGGGTTTTCCTAATATAAGTATATATCGATCACCTGTTGCTACACAGCCACTTTAAACTTGGTGGCTTAACACAGTGATTTATTATTTCTCACAATTCGGTAGATTGCCTAAGCAGTTCTTCCACTCGTCTCATCTGGACTCAACCGTGTAGCTCCATTAAGTCTGGCTGAACTAGAAAGCACAAAATGGTCTCAATCATGGCTGTGGGGCCTTGGACTGGTTTCTCTCTTTCATGTGGCCTTGTATTCTCAGAACAGCTTCCTCGCATAGTGGACTCAAGGCAGAATCCCAAGAGGCAAAAGTGGAAGCTACCATGTCTCTGAAGGCCAAGGCTCTAGACCACGTGCAATGTTCCATCTGCCACTTTTTAATGGCCTTAGCAAGTCACAGGGCCAGAAAAGATTCAAGGGAACGATGGAGCAACAACATTACATTGCAAAAGGGCATGGATAGAGAAAGGTATCATTTATCAGATGCCACTATCATAAGAAATAACCCCAAAAGCATTTTGAAATCTTGGGAGTATCAGTCTTACAGGTAGGAACTGAAGCCAAGTAAACAGTGGATCAGGAGCTAACTAAGAAATTCAGAAATAGGTGATAGAATACACACCTAAAGAGAGAAGGGTCAAGGAAGTCAGAGTAAAGCCTTTCAAAAAGAAAGGAGTGTTTAACTCATCAAAAATTTCAGACAGAGCTAGTATAAGACCAAAAAACAAATTAATCATAATATATCATTTTACAACTAATTGCATAAAAATTTTAATTAAATTGATAAGTCAGTATAGAAAAATGTGTTCAAGTATTTAGTGTCTTATGAACATCGTAAAAGATTTTAAAATTTTCATACATATGTATTGGTAGGTAAGTATGATAAGTATAAAAACGTGTTATACTTGGATAAAAATCTTTAAATGTCATGGAACAGAAATATCAGTTCAAAGAGTAGAAAGGAAAGGTGTATATTTTTCAAATGTTAAAGAAGAGCAGGCTTATATTTTTTTAATGTTGGAAAAGGTATCAAATAATTATGATTTTCAGAGAGATATAACATTTTTTATTAGTCAAGATTTCCCACATGCTGGAATCAGCAGCCTTTACAACTATATGAAATTTATAATGAAAAATGTAGATGCCAAGTGAAACGTGTGAAGAGATACATAATTTTTCAAAATTCTTCTAGGGGGTATGGAATCCAAATTTAAAGACCACTGGTTTGCAGTATACATTTTATGTCCTTTCTTTTTGAGAGCACTTATTTTAGTGTTTACTCATGAATTTATTTTTATATTATTTGAATAACATTAATCTTCCCCAGTAATTTGTATGTTTCATGAAAGCAGAGATGTGGCTGAGTTTTGTTCACCAGTATATTCCTAGAAATTTCTGCAGTGTCTAGCTTATCACAAATATTTAGTATATATCTCTAGTTTAAATTATTCGCTCAGCTTCCTTCCAGGCAAAATTAATACACCTCTTATCACTCCCACCAACATTTTCAAATCTCTGCCTCTTTCACCTTGATATCCTTTTATACTTATAAGTCCTGTTAGATAAATCAGTGCTGCTCGTGGCAATCAGTATTATCATATATGTTATAACTCTTATATAGTAATACAGTCATCGTTTTACTAATATTAAATATTTAGCTATCGATCACTGTTATCATTTTTAGAGATGACTTACTGTGCATCTAGAAAATGTTCCACACTATACATTTAAATACATGTTATAAACTGCATTCTACCACTTAAACCAAAGTTGTTTCAGTGTTGGAAGTTTCACATGTTCGATGTCTTTGGTTTTTACTGCATTATTGCCAAAGGGTAAATTTATTGGAAGGATGTCCATCTTCATTTCTTCATTAATTGTAATCAGACAGTAAACAGTATTTCTGTTTATAAGGTATCACAAATATTTATGCTGAATTCACCACGTGAACATGTAGCACTGGCTTTAAGACCCATAGACTGGGCAGTATAACTGTTTGGATGTGAGTTTATGATTTTATAGACTTATTTTTAAAAAACATTTATCAGAAATTTAGACAGCTACTTCGGGTAAAAGAAATTAACTCAAAGGTAAGTACATTAAGATTACGTTTGCTTCCGCCAGAGAATTGTGATAACAATTGCGCAAATGTAATAGCCATGTTTAATTTAAGAATGAAATAAGTAAACTAACCTTGTTGTTGCTCAATATTGTTCCAATACTGTCTAATATTACGAAAAAAACCCTATGTTAAAATGTCTTCATTTAGCATCAACAAAAAAAAAGTCTTTAGTATTTTCGGGCAGAAGAAAAATATTGTAATTCTTTTAGCTCTTGCCAATAGCACTAGAAAACAACTCCAGATAAGTTAAGGTTTGATACCTAAGTTTGCAGACCACTTTACTGAATACAGTATGCACATGCACAGCTTTTTAGCAAGTACTTTAAGGTCCTGAAAGCGAGAGGGTGGAGAATTTCTAACCAAAGCTGCATATAGGCACACATTTTAAGATGGGATTTTGACATATGTTGGATGAACCCTATCTTCTGCTATAAATACATCATTTCAAAAAATCATGTAACAGGCCAGGTGGGTTGTCTCATGCCTGTAATCCCAGAACTTTGGGAGGCCAAGGTGGGAGGATTGCAAGAGCCCAGAAGTTCGAGACCAGTTGAGGAACACAGTGATATCTGTCTCTACCAAAAGTAAAAACAAACAAACCAAAAACCCCAAATACTATGTAACAGTTATATAAAAGTAACAGTAATATTCAAGAAAGAAATAGTTATGTTAAATAGTTTAATCAGTCTGAAATAGTTGCACATAAGCAAAATCTATTTCAAAATTATTTCTTTTAGATAATAATGGATTAGCATTTTATTTCAAGAGAATATTATCACCATCTGAAAGCTCCCTGAGGAAAAAGGTGCATGGGTTTCTCTTAAGTCAAAAGAATATGTACGCTTGGCCAATTTCACTCCATTTTTCTAGAGAACAAAAAAGCAGTGCTCTCTAACTCTGATGCCAGAATTAGAGCTTGGAATTTAGGGGGAAGTGAGATAGACTAGAGCTAGAAATGAGAAAACAAGATAGCCATGTTCATTAAGGAGAAGACTCTGCTAGAAGCGATGGAAGAAAGGGCAGGTGAGCACACTGGTTAAGAGATGATAATAAATGGCAGCAGATCAGGCCAATGTTGCGGTTAAAAGGACTCAGGTCAGATCAGTGAAGTAAGGAACACCGGATGTAGCTAAACATAGCTAAGCTTCCACTTGGAGACTGTAGGAGCGTGGGCTCCAATATGACTCGTGTCCTAATGAAAAGAGGAAATTTAGAGAGAGACACCCACATAGGGAGAATACCATGTGAGGACTGCGGTTGCTGCCACAAGCCAAGGAACCATGAGAAGCTAAGAAAGAGACCTGGAATACATCCTTCCCTAGAGCCTTCGGAAGAACCATGTCCCTGCCAACACCTTAGTCTTGGACCTCTAGCCTCCAGAACAGGGAGATAATAAATTTCCCTTGGTTAAGCCACCCAGTTTGTGACCCTTTGTTATGGTAGCCCTAGCAAACTACCGACACGTAACCCATCCTTCTTCCAAACCCAAATTCAAACCGGCAAGACATCAGGGAGCTCTAACTCTCATACCTTTACATAAATAAATAAATAAATCCTTATATTATTTCTTTTATACATTTATATAAAAGAAAGAGTAAAACACATGATGGGTTCAACTTTGGTGTTACACTCCATTGCTAGCTATGAGCTCCTTTGTTGTTCCTTGTAGAGCAAAAGAGCTGCGAGCCTTTCGTGTAGTATCGCTTTGTAACATGTAACACTGTGTCTTAAGCAAACATTCATTTATGGCAAGTCAATATCACAAATGAAATATTGTCTGAGGAGAAAGGAAAATCAATATTCACCTTTAGGGTCATTAAATTTTGATAAAGATTTTCTGGGAACATCAATATACCAGCAAACAGTTATGTATTGCATATTTTTTTTTCTTTCTTTAATGAAATCTGTCTAGGATTTCATTCACTTGAGCTCACATGTGAGTGCTCTCTCTCTCTCTCTCTCACACACACACACACAGTTTTTTACACAGTCATCAGCGACCTCCTTGATGATTTTCCTTGTTGGTTTTATTTTAAATAGATGTATTAACACAGCGGGCCCCAACCTTTTCGGCACCAGGGACCATTTTCATGGAAGACAATTTTTCCACAGATCGGGGAGGTGGGGGGTGGTTTCGGGATGATTCAAGCACATTACATTTACTGTGTAATTTATTTCTTTATTATTATATTGCAATATATAATGAAATAATTATACAACTCACCATAGGCTGGGGACCCCTGTATTAACCAATATTAGCTTTGCCATTAGCAGAAAAGTATACCAAACCAACCAGACACTTGCACGCTAATGTCTGGACAGGTAATTGTAGAATTAGAATAGAGCAGTCAGCTAAAAAGGATGGATGAGATTTAAAATATTCACTTTTTGCATTTGAGAAATATGTTGCTATTTTTAAAAAGGAGGAGGAGAAAATGTTGTAGAGTAATATATGAGAAGGGTAGAACTCAGCATGACAATGAGAACAACTAAATAAAGTGTCCTAAAAAAACCTGAGTTGCTCCCTTTCCCATAGGCTTTGCCCCAATAGCCTGAGAAATTGTCATTTTTTTGACCGTGTACAAATGATCTCAATAAATTTCTATTTTATTAAAAATAAGCTTAAATTACCCATCTCTAGACATAAGAAAACACATTTTGCTAAATTATGTTTTATACATTTATTTGCTTGTTTCTATGTTAAAAATTCTTGGACTTCTAAAGTATTTTTCTTATATTTTATAATGCCATGAACTTAGCTATACATTACTGTTGACTAATTATCTTTACCCCATTCCACTCAATGGTTGATTAACATTCCTTGTAAAAATATACTAATGACAACTTGAATGTCCTAGGCCAGTAATTCTTAAACTCTCTGTTCGTACAGTTTCGAATATGTACATGCCTATGCAACAGCAAGGATGCATTTTTTTCAGAACTGAGAATGCACTGAAGAAATAAGTTGTTAAGGCATAGTCTGCATGGAAATGGGTGGCACGTCAGACATAATACTTTAGCAAATACTCTTCCAGTTTCTGCTAATCCCCTGAGGTCACAGTAGGCCCAGAAAACACTGCTTGTAGATAATGTCCATAAAAACGTTTGCAAATCTCTCCTATCTAGCATTGTGTTTATGAAATCCTTTACAATGGCAAAGACTTCCACTCATTGCTAATTATGTACGGATCTTTACCTTCTATTTTCTAGAATGTTTTCTTCAAAGTATCTCCAGGTAACCTAAAACATTTATATCCAGCATGATACTCTCTCCCTTTGTGCCTTTAGGGCAGGGTCAGCACTGTCACTTGCAAATATTTTGCCAATCATTAGGAGATGAAACACTTGCCAAAATATAAACGGAGAGGCCACTGCTCAGTACACAGCAAACCATACAGTTTGCATAGTGCAGTGGTATAAAATCTCTTTGTGCTCATCCCCACACTCTAAAATGTATATATACCCACTCAAAGGGGGGTGTATTTTTGGAAATAAGAGTGCATTGAACTCACATTAGGGCAGGAATGATTATTATCCAAGACCTTAGCAATGAAGGGAGCTAACATCTACAAACAGAGAGTGTTTAACAGTCAGTTTAACAGTCAGTCAGATCTCCTTGGCTAAAAGCATTTTGTAGCCCTCAGATCCAGAGGAAAATGTATCATTACGGTGCATTCTAATGGGCTATTTAAAGACAGAGGGGATTATAGCTTGTCATTGCTGCTTGGGCCCATTAAATGGGGGTATCAGTGATTAATATTTTTAATAGCACTCTTGATGAATTTAAAGGTCCAAAACAATACTAAAGTCAGCCATGATCACAATACAAATGCTATTATACCAAAAGAACTCATGGTTTCAATTCAAGTATCCACACTTTTCTTCGTTGCCCTTCAGCAAGGAACCGCTCTTTTCTATTCCCTCAAGGCAAAGACTACTCACATTCCAGTAGACACAAGATTATTCTTCCACTTTGCTCTTAATCATTGTAAATTGTGCCATGCTTTTACCACATCACAGAATCCACTCAGCAAGATGTTTCATCTAAGAAATGTCAGAGTCATGGTACATGCATACCGAGTTGTAGCAAGAATAAATTTAACAATTTGCCTACGATGTAATAGCACAGCACTAATTGGTTCAAAAAACCCATTTAATCTATAGCAAAAGGGTTAAAAAATACTCCTTTAGGGATTTAGCAAAAAAAAGGGGTGGCATTAAAGAAAAGGTGCTTGAAAGGAAGGAGCAACAACAAATAAGACTAGAGGGGTTACAATGACTTGGCTATATATTAGATCTGTTCACATTCCTTCCTTACATTGTTTCTGAATTTTTTTTCCATGATGAATCACTACACGGAGAAGTTACATGGTCATAAACTCTAAGCAAATGCAAAACCGTTTTATTAAGAGTTGATACATGATGGATAAAACAGTGTGCTCTTTGATAAATCATTGAGTTTCTAACATCATATTCATATGAAAAAATACAGATTGTTGTGATGCTCATTTAAGAATGAAATTTTGATGCCTTATAGAGCATCATACTCTAAAGAAAAATCATTAGTTCTAAATTATTTCAACCAAGAATAATTGTGCTCTCTTTTAATTACTATTACAAATTGTTTGAATGTTCTTTTAGATGACACTGGCATCTCAGTCATTATTTGCCTTTAATAAAATGCAGTGTCTTGCTCAGAGTACAGCAGGAAAAAAAATGAATAAATAACTCATCTAACTAAAAGTTCTATAAGAATTGACTCAACAGTCAAATTACTAGCTGCATTAGTATTACACCTCTGCTACATGGGAAATGGCAGACTTATACTTCATTG
>RJWJ010046202.1:0-11445 GCA_004363605.1 Indri indri | reverse complement strand
ATGTTTTCCATCTATCAGTAACACCTCATCCCAGCCTAAGGTTATCATGTTTCAAAAGGAGATAAACACTTTGAAGGCCATAACAGTCTAGTCTGTACCAAGAGCTAGACCAATGGACCCCTGGGAATATCTCAGGTTCCCAGCTGAGAACACAAATGGAGACAGGTTGGGAAACACTGGTTTCCCCAACTGAACAGAAATTTAGCATGAGAAAACTTAAGCTACAAACATCTGATACAGATGTGAGACCTGCAGGGAGAAGTAGAAGCCATTTTTGGTATTAAGACAAGAACTCCAAGGAACATGGGAGGTTTATGCTGGACTCTTGGGGACATGGCCCAAGTAACCCATCAGCTTCTCTTAATCCCTTCTCTGCTTTTAGATCCCATGGTGGGTTTATACTCAGACCATTAGCTGAGAGGTGAGGTCATGTACCAGTTTAGAGTTCTGTCCTTGAGGTACAAGGACATGCCCCCTAACACAGAAGTCACTTTTGCTGCTAAAATTGCTTTTGTCTGTTCTTTGTCTCACTTGCTCAAAGGCAAATAAAGCCTTATCAACTCAGTTTTCAGTTGGTGTGAATATTGCTATTGTGTTGACCAATACACTAATGTCAGCTGAAGAGTAGGACACCTCACTGAGTATTAGGAGTTCTTTGAGGCTGAGCAGCCCAGCACTTCGGATTGGTATCACGTGGAAGCCCAGATTGTTCTCTTCACATGTCCCCTGACAGGATTGGTTTCTAGTGGCCCTGGCTCTGAGGTTGTCTTGACCCACCATGTTTGAGTTGAGTAGCAATTAAGCCTCAAACCAGCAGCAGTCCTCGGTTTCAGCTTTTGACCAAAAACCCCAGGAACTAGTGTCTCTGTAGGTGCCCCACAGGTGTCACTTGTGTGGTCTTGAGGACTTTAAGAGCACCTTGCCTTAGAGTCATGGGCTCCTGCCCAGGGCCAGCTCCCCCAGGCAGAAGTGAGTAGCAGGAGGGAGTGGTTGGTTACGTTCACCTCTGCACTCCCTGGTATTTATACCCAGGGAGGTCTACACTGACAAAGATAGCCAGTGCTCATGAGGAAAGAGCACCTTGGTGGCCTGGCTAGGTCTCCAACTAGAAACAAAGGAGGGACCAAGTGGGCTGGACATTTTGCTCTGAGAGAATCCTGCTCTGTTAAGAATGCATGGTCAGATTATATGTAGTAAATTGGCCCTGGGTGCTGTCTTACAGGCCCGCAGCGGGCTGGCCGGCGCACTGCAGGGTCATCTGAAAAAGTAAACTGCACATGTCCTGAACATTGCTGGCTTTGCCTTCCCCCTAGGTGTTGCCGAAAATGACAGACTCAAATTATGAAAGCAGTAAGAAGAATTTCTGAGGAGGAAATAGACGAGGAAAGTGATTTTTGACATTGGTTCCATTTGACGAATCAAATACAGAACAATTGGAATCAACTGTTTCTTCAACTTCTGATGTCAAACCGAAGAGGCCTGGGAAACATTGAAGTTCATCTACCTCCAACAAATGAACAACCCAAAGCTCCCCCAAAAGCTAGACGTAAAGCACCAATTCTTCCTTTGCCAACCATTTTGCCTCCCATTAATAACATGTGTCAAGACACTTTGTGGAACTGGTGCCAACAACTCAATTTGAGTACTGATGGCGAGAAAATAGAAGTTTTTCAGGGGCTTCAGCAGCATGCTTATCCTGAACAGAAATATGACATTCCTAAAACATCAAAGGAGGCTAGAATACTGCCATATTCAAGGACACACAAGACAGGGACCAAGAGAGCAAGGACCAAGAGAGCAAAGCTTCAGGAAAGTTGCGAGATGAATGAGAAAGCAGAAGAGACTAATGTTGTTGAAGTGATATCACCTCCTCGGCAATCTTCGTTGGCATCGTGGGGAAGGATTGCTGCAAAAGCTATTCAGCCTAAGGCTGCAAATTCATGTTCCAGTCCCACTTCTGCTGAGGCCTTTTTGACAAGCCTTTGGCGTCAAGTGGTGTGTGGTCCATGGCGAAGCTCTCCCAGCAGACACAAAGGGTTGGGTTCACCTGCAGTTTCGTGCGGGTCAGGCCTGGGTGCCTGCCACTCCCAGGAAAAGGATTTCTCTCTTCCTGTTACAACCCTGCCATTTCCCAACCCTGAGCCTGGAAGATAATATGTTATTCCCTGACTGTGCTAAGAGGATAATGAAAGCATTAATAACAGAAGAAGAAACAACCTTGTTTGAACACGATGTAGGAACCAGAATATGCCACTTCAAAGTATTAGAAAGGTGGATCTACTTTCAGAACATGTAACCTAATATGAAAGAATGGAAAAGATCACGTGAAGGAATCTTTGATCTACAAAACAGAATCAGTGATTAGGACTCCACAGTGAAGTTGGTTGACTGGGTCACAGCCTCATCACAAGACTCTTTGGGGCCTGAAAAGCCACTAAAAGTCATTGCAATTAAAAAAAAAAAAATACCAGGCCAACCTTCTAGGAAAAGCAGCATTCAACCTGAGCACAGACAGACCCAAGTTAGGGAAGTTGAATCCTTCACACTCATTGTTAAAGACAGGATTAACACTAACAGTCACAATAATAGCTCCTGTATACCCCTTGCCAACCGTCCCCATAGCACATGACAACCATACAGCTATCAGGTCTAAGAAGCTAGCCTTGGTACAAATGTTAACTGCACTACAGAATCTATTCAGAATTGTTTACTAATTTTTTTGGTTTTACAACCTAATACAGGATATCGTATTGCATTTAGTCACGTGTCTTTTGTGACCGACCTTTTGAAGTGTTCTGGTCAGTTATCTCGTAACATGCCCTTCAATTCAGGCTTGTCAGGTCTTTGAGGTTATGCATCTTGGGGAAGGCACTGATGTACCTTCTTGGTGTATCAGGTGGTATGATATTGATAGTATTATTGATGTTAGCCATGAACACTCAATTAAAGTGGCTTCTAGATTCTCTACTGTAACTGCCTCTCTGTAACTTGCATTCACCAAGAGATACCTTGAGCAGAAACAGGATATATGGTTTCAAATTCTTGCTCACTTTACCACCCTTTTGATTTGGTTATTGAACATGGCGGGGTTAGCTACTAAAGCAGACAATGAAAAAGGTTACACAGAAGTAGTTTCTGCCCCAGAAACTTGAGCCACCACGTATTAACTGCCAGTACAACTCTGCAGTGTAATTTCAGGTACTTTTCTAGGATTTCCTCAAGGCTAAGAATCGAAAACACTTCTCAGAAGACAAGTTATCTATAAGCATCATGATGTCCTGAAGGCTCTAGAATAGACCCTGGTACAGAACTCATTGCTCCAGCAACCATGTTAACTCCTAGAAACAAGAGCCAGAGAAAGGAATGTTTTTGCAGTTGAAAATGAAGTATAGAAGAGGTGGTTAACCACATAGGTTAACAGCATCATGCTCTCACTGGAGCATATCAGAGCTGACCCTGTTGAATATTTTGTCAGTTTAAATATAGAGGTATAATCAATGGTGTGGTTACTAAAGCTAGGAGTATTCACATTGACAGTTGTAGTCTCATTCTAGTTAGTCTTCAATTCCTGGTTTTAGTAAGACTTGAGGAATGATTTAAAACTCAGGTCTACCAAGACATCTTTATCATTTAGGTAAGAGACAAAGCCTTTAGCTTCAAGTTTAACACAAGTCAATAGCATTATTGCTGGAAAAGCTAATTCAAACTTGAATTATCTTAACACTGCCATGATCCCTAGAACAGCAGTGTTCACTTTCTTTATATGGACTATTAGATAACGTGACATCCCATGCAATATTTGGAACATAGTTCTAATATAAAGATGCTCGTCTGAAACTCAAAAACAGAACTCTCCATTAAACTTAAGTCTAGCAACCCCAGTACTTTTGAGACCTCTGGAGAGTACAGGTTTAGTTTTGGGTGTTACGTAAGGCAGTTTTTGGGTTGAGACAGATTATAAAGCAGTGGCTATTAAACATGGTAACTCTTCTTCCTGGAAGGGAGGTCACAGCATGTATAGGGAGACATGGAAGTGGTCCAAGAGCCAGCTCCATGCGGGGATCCTCCTCTAGTAGGCAATCTTGGTTCCAGAGCCCCCACTGGGCTTTTAAAGGGAAAGCAGAATTGGGTGGGAGAACCATTGGACCGTGATGCCTACCTAGCACAGGTATAAGTCCAATGAGACTCGTACTCCCAACTCCATCCCAGCATCTGTTTACTTCCAGTGCTGGCTGAGTTGTTCCGGGAGTAGTTTTAGAGGTAAAAAAAGACTGAAGTCAGGCAGATTTCATGATGGAAACTGCTACCTTGGGAGCCTGAGCACGTCAAAAGTGAACAGAGGCAGGTTAGCTAGCATAGATGCCACTTCTAACACCCCAGAGAGCTGGTTAAGACTAATGTGAGTCCATGAATGCTCACCTGTTTAGATTCATTCAATTAAATATCACAGTAAATTTCTTACCACTGAGTTGAAGCCCTTGACAGTATATAAACACTTCATATACGTAACTTAATTCAGTGAATTTAAGTGGCTAAAAAACTATCACATCTTAGTATACCTAGATCATTGCAACATGTAACTAGGGGAATAAAAATGAAGTTTTCATAATCTATACCAAGTTAAGGCCTGAGTGAAGCTAGTTAACAAATCACATCACCTGAAATGCATTCGCTTTGACTTATGTACAAGTCGAATGCCACATGAGGCATGCACAGATGTCTCCAGAACATGGGCCAAGTCTGCAGTTTCCTCTGTGTAGTCATTCAAGCATGTGGCTGTTGCATTTCAGAACCCTAGGACAGCTTGCCACGGTGCCTTTTGGTAAAACCAGTTGAAGCTGACAAATGCCACTGACTCATAGGAGATGGGAGACTAGCAAGAACCCACTCCTAGTGTTCATCCTGGAAAAATCAAGTCCAACTAGACTTTAAAATAACCCAGGGATGTGGATCAATGAGTGACTTGTCCTCAATATAACAGCCCACCATATCAGGAAGAAGTGTCTAAACTATACCTCCCGTCTCAGACTCATCCACCTGAGTCTCAGGTGATCTTTATGATTTCTGCTGTCTGATTATCCCAAGTTGTGAAGAGATAGAAATGTTGGATGGTTTGAGAATCTTTGATTAGATTTCAGGTTTATATTTAGTTCATTAGGATCTTGTAGGGGATCATTCCAGATTTCATTTAAGTCCCAGATGCCATTGGAACCTCCAGCTAAACATGATTATCTAAGTTCTACTAAAGGAATTAAAAGGTATTAACAAGGATGAACAGGAGTTAATTGGAGAATTAGGAATTTATAGAAGAGACGACATATCTAAAAGGAGTGGAGAAAACCAAGACTGATGCCTGCAGGAAGGACCCACAAAAATGAACAGAGCCACCTGATAGGGGCTGCAGCCCCGGTTTCTTGGAAGGTGGGTATATAAGGCAGAATAGGGGGACTTAGCAGAGCAGTTATACTCAGTCCTCCCCAAGCTTGCTTTCTCTCCTCCCCTACACCTCACTGAAGAGGTAAGTCTATCCTCTAGGTGGAGGTTTGACCAGAGGCTGGAATTCAAGACACAGTGAGGAGCTAGATGCAGAAGTTAAACTGAGCATACTAAACCATGGGACCCCCAGCCGTCTCCTTGCTACCAGAGCCCAGGCAGCTCGGGCTGTGTGGTCTCCACTGCATATGGGCTGGCTGCTTCCCTGAACCACGCAGTTGCCAACTCACCACTTCATCTTCACTGCGTAGCCACTGCTGGTGGGAGTTGGAGGCAGATTGCACATAGAAGGAGCACAGCTTTGAAACTCAAGATTGAATCTCTTGCCCTTTCTGGATGACTCTGTGAACTTTGTAAAATGGGAATTCTACCTCCTGCCTCATGGAGTTGAGGCAGATTAGCTGATTGTATAAGTACCTGGAGATCCTCTGGTCATGGAGGGGCAGCGAGTCATTTCAAGAAAGTACTTAAGCGCACGGGGTGAGGACTGCCAACTTGCAGCTGTTTAGGACGATTTCAGGGTATATAGCCTAGACACTAGAGTTACACATAGATGGGCCTCAGGACACTCAGAATTACATGTTGTGCAATGTTGAAGAGCCAAAGGGCAACCATGTTCAGTTTAAGATACCAAGGCTGCCTTTGTCACTGGAGTGCCCACAACTGCTGCAGTGAAAGTCCAGATGCAAGTCTAGCGAGTGTCTGGGATTAAAGAATTGACTAATCCAGTCAGGTGTTGCATGTCGACATTGGGAGAACTTTGTTAATATCGGTCTGATACTGACTTGTCTACTTTAGCACAGTGTTACCGGAAGATCAATGACATAGTGTTTTCTAGCAAAGTTTGGACTTACGGGAAGTAGGACTCAGACTCATTGCAGCCCTTTCAAGGTGTCTGCCTTCAGGTTTCTTGCCTCAATGCCTCTGTCCTGTAATTCCCAGAAGCATCGGGCAAAGCTCAGATATTCTGAGTCCAGGTCAACAATCCTAACTCGTGTTAGGGTCAAAAATAATCTTCAGCCTCTCATACCCTTCACTGAATCCTCGGTACACAGAATATCTGCATTTTAGAAGGGGTAGGAGTGGCCAAGAAAGTTGTTCAAGGCCACATAGCAGAGGCTTGACTTAGTGGAACGTGTTCTCAGACAGGTAAAGAGCATCTTATCACCATAGGAAGTGTCTGGTACAAGGTAGGTGGCTCTGGTGTTGGATGGACCAATAGCATTAGATGCCAAGCATCTGTCTGGCACTAAAGACGTGTCATCCCCAGAAAGGAATTCCCAGACCAAGCCACGACCTCATGGTAGGGGCCCTATGGGAGGTCTTTCAGATTAGATTGACATCTTGTTTTGTGGTCTTCACCAGCTCTGAGGCTGTCCATCTCCCGCCCGCTTCCATTCTGTTATCAGCCTGGGTGGGGGGCTGATATTAGAAGGGCTCTGATAATGCTCCCTAAGTGGCAGCAAGCTGTAAACATTCCCACTGATGCCACTTGATTAGCTGGCTGGGAAAATGCCTGAAGGTGGTCCTGGCTTGTCACTGAGAGACAAGCAAAGGTGCCACGTGGAGCTGTTGAAAAGCAAGTGGGTTGGGGCCACCACCATGGAGTTATATAAAGCACTTGGCTCCAAGACAGGCCTCTGCAGCATCGTATGTGCAACCTGCCAGGGTGGCTGTGGGTTTATGGTTTGATACATGCAGTGGGATCACATTCATAGCCCAGATAAGTTAATGACCTATTAGTGGTAAGCAGGAATAGAGATAAAGTCGCCAGGCAGAAGCCTGCCCCACATTCCAAAGCCAAACAGTTTTGTTTAACACCCTGATTATATCCCATCCAAATAGCTTCCCTCTTAGTAGGCTGCAGTTTCCAAATACATGTCTACTGAAGGGAGAGACAGGGATGGGCTAGAGAACAGCGATTATACATTCACTGGGCATAATCCTAAGTGTTAGACCCCAGAACTGAAAGATCAGAAAAATAAAGATTCAGCAAGGTAAGACTGAACTCCAATAGTTCAGCTGATAGTAGATGAACAGGCATAAACATGAATACTCAGGTCTTTCTGCTTTCTAGTACAAAATGCTACTCAGACATCTTGCAAGAAACTCATTAGACAGACATGATGTGTTTATGCATGTTTAGTTTAGGAATCGAGTTCAATGCATCAATAGGTGGGACAGAAGGGATTGTATTGGGACAGTAAATTGGAGTTAAAAATGCCTGCCAAAGAGACAGGGTATCTGGTATATTCAAACCCAATCCTATCAGATGGTCACACCTACTTACATTCTGCCATTGACTCCAATATAAACGTCATTTGTGGTGAAGATATGTTCTTTTCTGGAAGGCAATTTAACAGCTATCAAGAATTGTCAAGACAGTCTTAAAAACATTTCCCCAATTCTGCAAATCTATCCCATAGTAATGGGAGCACTGGGTCACAAGGACATACATGTAACAAGATTTGGCAATGTTTAGGGGCCAAGGACCAAAACAGGCACTCAGTTTTGGGGATGGGTGAATTAGTTTACAGACCACCACATGCCATTGGAGCAACTGAGCTATGGTCCATTACATTTTTCACAAGCATTTATTGAATTCAAAAAGCTACCCAACGATATTGTCTACAAGAAACACTGTAAAGTCACAGCATTAAATATCCTGTTGTAAGAAGAAAGCTGGAGTAACCATGTTGGTCAGGTAAAGGTGGCTACAGAGCAGGGACAGCCAGAGATAATGATGGACATTGCGTAACAAAGGGGATGATCCTCCCCAAGAAACAAAGCGGATGATCCCGTGAGAACTAGTCTTTAGTGTGTAGGTACCTAATGAAGAGCATGAAAGTGTGAGGAAGACTGGAGGGGCGTTGAAGTCTTCAACTCTAGGAGTTGACTTGTCTATTTCCACTTGTGTTTCTGTCAGTAGTTGACAGACCCAGCAGGTAGAAAGGAATGTGACAATGGACATGAACAGCACCAATCAACTGGGTCTAATGAACGTCTGTAGAATATTTCATTTGGCAGCAGAACGCGAATTCTTGAGGGCACATAGAACATTCCCCAAGATAGATCACATTTTGGGACATGGAGCCAGGCCCAGAAGAGGCAGCAGATACTGTTGGTTGCCCTGGTATATTTGGTTTTATACATGATAAATGCAAGTTTGTGCCTAACTTCTTGCAGTGTATACCTTCAGAGAGGCTGAGCTAGGACTGTCCATATGAATCCTGTTCAGCATTCCAGCCTCAGGTTGATCATGCATAAAGACCTAGGTCAGAGGGGTCCAAGATGAGAAGTGAGTTCATATAGGACCAGCCATGGCCTCCTGACTTAGAGGTAGGTGTTTCCAGTTATGAGACTATAGCCTTGTTTCACAGTCACATACTTGTGTTCTTTAGATGCTAGTGAGACAGAAGTAGTTTTCCTAGGTTCCCTTCTACCCCCTGTGTTTTTATGAGATACTGGTCATCCTACCTAGACATTGCCCCTGGAAACTCAAACTGCCCAGAGCCTAGTTCCTGCCAGCCAGGCAGCCATGTTTTGTACTATGTGACCTCACTGTTCAGAACCCAGTTGATTGGACTGAGGTGGCCACCTAACACTGGAGCAGCTTGCCTATTGGCTGTCTGACAGCCGAGGACTTGGTATAAAGGTTGAGGCAAGTCGGAGGTGTGCCTGAATTAAAACCTCACACAGCCAGCAGAAAAGTTGAGAGCTTGTTTTGATATAGAACAAAGGTTGAAGGAAACCTAGACAAAGCCTGGAAGGCTTCAAGGACCCAGGCCTTCAAAAGCTGCTTCAGTCCATAATTCAATCCCACATAGAATCTTTATAACAGTCCTTTCTACCTAGGACCCTAGAGGGAGGTACAAAGTGCACACTGGCATCTTCTAGAGTCATGCCCACCACTTCTGTCAGCTACACAGCAAGCTCGCAGGAGGCCACCATAGTGGAAATACAGTATATAGCTACCTGTCACCCTGTTGACCAAGATGGAGTCAAGCCTGATGCACATTGTGGAGGAAAAGATAAGGAATCAGGAAAATGAAGCTCCAGGTAACTGAGTTAGAATTCTGTAGTGACTTAACACCAGGAAGATGCTACAGCACTTCCCCCCAAACTAGGGGGTCCCCCCCACACTGACATTGCCATTGGCTGACTTCAAGCATATAGGCATGTACACCTTGGAATTTACTCAATGGAACCTTGATTTATCACCTTTAAGATAGTGACATAGCCCAGACCCTAGGGTTAACAGATTCAGAGACAAGCACTGTAATAGATGATTCATGTGAATTAAGATTTGAGACCATCGTTTTTTGACGATATGTAGAAAACCCCAAAGATTCTGCCAAGAAACTCCTGGAATTCGGCAAAGTCTCAGGTTACAAAAATCTGTACACGAATCAATGTCACTCCTATATACTAACATCTAAAGCTGAGAAGTCAAAGACTCAGTGCCTTTCACAATAAGAAATACCTAGCATATGTTTAACCAAGGATTGGAAAAACCTCTACAGGGAGAGCTACAAAACACTGAGGAAGGAAAGCACGGAGGATGTAAACAAATGGAAAAACATGCTTGTAGATTAGCAGGATCAACATTGTTAGAACGTCTAACTCAGTGATTTACAGATTCAGTGCAATCCCCATTAAAATCTCTTTTGCAGATCCAGAAAAATAGTTCTGTGCTTCATATGGAAGCAGAAGAGACCCCATATAGCAAAAGCAACCTTAAGCAAAAATCAGGAACCATCACTTCAGACTTCAAGCTATACTACCAAGGCTACAGTAACCAAAACAGCACGATACTGGCACAATAGGGACATAGACCAATGGGTCAGAACAGAACCCAGATATAAAACCATCCTTGCATTGCCATCTGATCTGACAAAAAAACAAAAAACACACACACACACACACACACTGGGGAGGAGAATCCCTATTCAATAAATGGTGCTAGGAAAATTGGATAGACATGTGGAAGACTAGAACAGGATCTATACCTCACCACTCACAAAATTCATAATGGATAGGACTTAAACTTAAGGCATGAAACTAGATGTTCTAGAAGTTTGAAAAACTTATGTTGGCCTAGGCAAAGGATTTATGAAGACGACCAAAGGCAATCACAGCAACAAAAAAAGGGGACCAGGACAAATTAAGCAGCTGCTGCACAAGCAAGGAAATAAAGTGAATAGACAACCTACAGAATGGGAGGAGATATTTGTATACTACATCCAATAAAGGGCCAATATCTAGAATCCACAAAGAACTCAAGTCAGCAAGGATAACCCCATTAAGCAGGCAAAAGACAGGAACAGAAGCTTTTCAAAAAGCTAGACTAATCGCCAATAATAAGTACTCAATGTCTATTCAGGTGATACCTTGTGGTTCTGATTTCTATTTCCCTAACTCCAGTGGCAATGGCTTTATCAAAAGATCCCTGAACAGATGTTGGCATGGAGGCAGAGAGAAAAACACTTTATATATTGTTGGTGGGACTGCAAGCTAGTTCGACCTCTATGGAAATAGCATGGAGTCACCTCGGAACCAAAAGGAGACCTAACATTTGATCCTGCAATCCCACTACTGGATATTTACTCAAAGGGGAAAGGGACATTTTTAATCAAGAAAGCACTTGCACTTGAATGTTTATAGCAGCATAAGGTTGTGGAAACAAGCCAAGTGCCCTTCAGTACGTGATTAGATTGATAAAATAGCACATGTATACCACAGAGTATTACTCAGCCACAAAAAGGACAAATACTTTTGTAACAACCTGGATGGAACCAAGATGCTTAGGAGACCATCCTAAGTATCACGAGGATGGAAAATAGATACTGCATATACTATTAAACTGAAACTAAGTGATTACTTGTGTACACGTGTTAGTAAAACTCAACAGAAATCAAGAAGTCAAGCAGGTGGGCAGGGGAGGAGGGGATG
>RJWJ010046201.1:0-11458 GCA_004363605.1 Indri indri | reverse complement strand
AGCTCAGGAGTTCGAGACCAGCCTGAGCAAGAGCGAGACCCCGCCTCTACCAAAAAGAGAAAGAAAAATTAATTGGACAGCTAAAAATATATATAGAAAAAATTAGCCGGGCATGGTGGCACATGCCTGTAGTCCCAGCTACTCGGGAGGCTGAGACAGTAGGATTGCTCGAGCCCAGGAGTTTGAGGTTGCTGTGAGCTAGGCTGATGCCACGGCACTCGCCCCAGGCAAGAGAGTGTGACTCTGTCTCAAAAAAAAAAAAAAAATTTATAGTTCTTTACATAATCTGGTTATAAACTTTCTTGACTGCATTGCAAATATTTTCTCCCACTTTGTGGCTTGTCTTTTCATTCTCTTTATGGAGTCTTTTGATAAATGGAAGATCTTTGATTTTAATGTAGCTGAGATTATCAATCTTATGAGGTAACGTCATGAGATATTCTCCCATACTGTCTTCAAAAGATACATAGTTCTTTCACATTTAGGTATTTCATTAACATGGAATTAATTTTATGTACAGTGTGAGTGGGATCTAATTTCATTTTTTCTACATAAAGAGCCAATTATACAGCATTATTTATGAAAAAAATTTTATACTACCTGCAGTGCCATAAATAGATCAAGTATACAAATATACACTGGTCTGTTTGTAGACTTTCTACTCTGTTCCAGTGGTTTATTTGGTTATCCATGTGCCAATAATATGCTGCTTTATTTATCTTAGTTTTATAATAAATCTTGGCATCTGGTAGAGCAAGTCCTCCCACCTTATTGTTCTTCAAGAGTTTCTTGTCTTTCTTTTATTTATTTTGGGGAGGGGTGTATTCCTTGCAAGTCCATAGAAGATTCAGTCAATTTGTAAAATAGAAAAAAAATCTAATGAGATCTTTATTAAGATTGCACTGGATTTATAAATCAATTTGGGAAGAACTGACATTGTTAAATATTAAGTCTTTCCTATCCGCAAATATTTACTTAGGTTTTTTTTACAACGTTTCTTAATTACATTTTAAAATTTTCTCCATAGACCAGCTGAGGTCGAACTCTGCTCTTGTTACAGATCTCATAGTATAAACACATATCCTTTTCGCAGTCTATTTAGTGTCATGTTTCTTTGTATTTTTGTACATTTTGTTGATTTCACTGTTTAAATTTCCAAAAATGATGCTGAAGTGCTTTCTAGTGTTCCTATGCAAGAAGGCTATATGAGTGAAGATGTGGGTTAGATAAACTTTGTTCAAGAATTAGTTACAGTGCTGTTGGCTGTGAGTTCAATGTTAATGAGTCAATGATATATATTAAATAAATCGCCTTTAAATAGAAACACTAATGAAAATACAGGAACCCTGCTGAGTGCAGCAGCTCATGCCTATAATCCTAGCACTTTGGGAGGCTGAGGCAGGAGGATAGCTTGAGGCCAGGAATTCCATCTCTACAAAAAATTAGCTGGGTGTGGTGACACACTCCTGTAGTCTCAGCTACTTGGGAGGGTGAGGCAGAAAGATCACTCAAGCCCAGGAGTTTGAGGTTGCAGTGAGCTATGATTATGCCATTGCACTCTAGCCCAGACAACAGATCAAGACCTGTATCAGAAAAAAAATAAATGACAAAAAAATTTTTTTAAATCTCTGTAAGAAGGCTGCCAAAAAAAAAGAATAACTTTTTCCTTCAATATTTGGTGAATTTGCTGGTGAAGGATTTAGGTCACGGATGTTCTCAGGGGAAGATTTCTGGTTCCTGACTGATTTTATTTAATGGTTAAGGAATTATAAGGTCCTTAATTTTTTGGAGCCATTTTAGTTACTTGTATTTTTAATTTTCAAATTCATTCTTATAAAACTGTTCATATTATCCCTTTCTTATGGTCTGTAACATCTATAATAATTTCCACATTTTACATTCCTAATACTTTTGTTCATGCTTTTTCTCTTTTGTCTTGATCAATCTCATCTAAAGTTTATCAACTTTTTAAAAATTTTTTTTAAAGAGATGGGGTCTTGCTTTGCCACCCAGGCTGGAGTGCAGTAGGTATGATCAAAGCTCCCTGCAGTCTCAAACTTCTCGGCTCAAGAGATCCTCCTGCCTCAGTCTTCTAAGTAGCTGGGACTACAGGTGCATGCCACAAGGCAAAGCTTAGAGTTTATCAATTTTATTTTCTCAAAAAACTAGCGTTTCCTTTGTTGAACCCTTCTATTGTACATTTCTTTGTTTAGTCTTGTGACATTTTTCCATTATGATAAAATATATATAAAATTTAGTATCTTAACCATTTTTAAGTGTATGGTTCAGTGGCATTAAGTATACTGAAACTGTTACCAACCATCACCACCATCCATATCTCCAGAAGTCTTTTCATCTTGCAAAACTAAAACTCTATGCCCATTAAACAATAACTCCCCACCCACTGACCCCTACCCTAGCCCCTGGCAAACACCATTCTACTTTGTGTCTCTATGAATTAGACTATTCAAGGTACCTCACCACTTATTTCATTAGTTTCTGCTCTTATTTTATTATATTCCTCCTTTCTTTGGTTTATTTTGCTCTTCTTTTCAAATTTCTTGAGATGGCTACTTAGTTCATTTTTAGAGCACTATTTTATGTTCCTTTACAAATGCTTTACATGTGAGCCTACTTAATCTTCACAACATCCGTAAGAGACAAGCTGTGCTATTATTCTCACTTTACCACTCTACCAAGTAGTAGATCCAGGATTTAAACCCAGGCAACCCGATTACAAAGCTTGCATTATTAACCTCTAAACTCTGCTGCTTCCCAAGAAAGAAGAGATCTCCAGGAATAAAAATTCACACACACTTATATTAAAAGACATATAATATGAGTGGCGAAAACAATGGCTTGTTACTGGGACCTGGGACAACAGGTGGCAAGGAGGGGAAGGAAGATTGAGATTTGAATGTAGAGGGCTTTGACTTCCTAAGTCAAAATAAGTCAATGTAGGCTACTGAGTGACATCCTCATCTCATTCTTTTGTATTTCATTCTCATCTCATTCTTTCATATTTTTAAATGTTCAATTTCCTATCTTCAAGTAGTTTCATATCACTTATTTTATCATCAGTAACTTCATCTATAAAATAAGGACAATACTCTTTGCCTCTAATTATATCATGTTTGAGAATCCAAGATAATAAAGATGGAAAGAAATACAGCAATATAAAAATATATTTTAAGTGATCAGAGCAGTACTTTGGTAATATTAATTTGTTAATAATAACAGTAGTAGGCATAATCCTCTTCCTCCTCATTGTCCTCATCATCACAGCAGGAACGAACATTTATTAAGTGTTTATTATATGCCAGCCACTGTTCTGAGCCCTTTATATATATATTGTCATTAAATATGAAATGTACAATTTCAAATCAAAAGTGTAGTTCATTATATCTCAAACAAGAAGCAGTACAATTAATCAAAGTATGCACCTAGACTATCAACACAGTTTTGCCATCTTAACGGTAGCTTGTTTATGCCAGCATCGAAGAAGCTTGGAGAGCAAGTGGTGATGAAATCACGAAAGGCTTGTTAAGAATTAAATATTTTTCCTTGCAAGAAGTAGTCCAAAGCCTGGAAAAAGTGGTAGTCAGTTGGTGCAATGTCTAGTGAGTAAGGTGGATGACAGAGAGTTTCCAAGTCCAGCCTCTGTAGTCTAAGCAGTGCTGTTTGTGCGACATGTGGTCGAACATTGTCTTGCAAGAGGATCAGCCTGTCTCTACTGACCAATCTCGGCTGCTTAATCACAAGCATCCTCGTCGTTTCATCAAACTTGTTGCAGTAGACATCTGCTGTAATTGACTGACCAGGTTTCATGAAGCTGTAGTGGATAATACCTGTGCTGGACCACCAAACAGACACCATTAACTTCTTTTGATGAATATTTGGTTTTGGACCATTTTGGCACTTCGTCTCCATCTAACCATTGTGCCAAATGCTTGCAATTGTCAAAAAGAATCCATTTTTCATCACAAATAACAATATGATATAGGAATGGTTTGCTTTTATGTTGTGACAGCAAAGAAAGGCAAGCTTCCAGATGATTTCTCTTCTCTTCTGATGATTGTTTAATTCATGTGGTACCCATCTGTCCAGCTTCTTTATCTTGTCCATTTGTTTCAAATGGTCCAATATTGTTGGAATAGTAATGTCAAACCTTGCTGCTAATTCACACGTAGTTGGAGATGGATTCGCTTCCACTACAGCTTTCAGCTAATCATTATTCCCCTTGGTCTCAGGTCGCCCATGTGGCTCATTTTCAAGATTAAAATAATCATCTATATACTGTGTGTTCATTAGCCACATCCTTCCCAAACACTTCATTGATATTTCAAGCTGTCTGTGCAGCATTGGTTCCATGACAGAACTCACATTCAAAAATAACACTAATTTCTGACTTAACCATGGTTTCACAAAATGGCTTTAAAAAAATTTTGAAAGATAATCACAAGCTAAATCACACGTATGAAAGAATGAGGACGTACCTTCACAATAAAAAATAAAACAAGAAGTGCGAAAGTGAAATGCCAGAGATTATCAACTGTCAAACTTAGTACTTAAGGAAATTGGACATTTCATACTTAATAACCTAATAGTAACTCATTTCATTCCCATACTCTATGGAATGAGTACTATTATTGGTTCCATTATATAGATAAGGAAAATGAGGCTAAATTAATTTGTCCAAAGTTATAGAGATGGTATGTGGCAGAGCCGGAATTCAAACCCATGCATACTGGTTCCAGAGCCTATGGTCTTAAACCATTATATTTCCGGACAATTGTGTGTATGTAGTCTGAAGTGAATGAAAATGATAACAGAAACTGGGAAACTAGTTAGGAGGCTATCATAGTAATATAAATATATCGAGTAGAGTGATAGTAATAGGAAATTAAAAGGCAGAGAAAAAAGGAGCAAGAAACATTAACAGAAGAATCAGCCCCTGGAAAGTAACTAAAAAAATAAAGGAAAATTAAAGATTACTAAGGAAGGGGCCAGTATAAGATAAAAAATTGTAAGTTAGATTTAGGAGGGATATTTGGCGAAATAGAAATAATAGAGGACTAAAAATCAGAAAAATCTGGGTTGTAGTGCAAGCTCTTTTACTAAATTGTCATTTTACTTTGGGCAATTTCTTAACTGTTCTGGGATTCAGTTTTCTTATTTGGTAAAAAGGAATAATAAAATTCAATCTGCTTATCTGCAAAGTTAGTTACCAGTTATGTAGAAATTTTCCATGAATACCGTAACATATTTCCACATAAACTGTAAAAGTAGGACTTCGTACAAATGTAAGGCATGTTACTGTTTTAGGTATTCTGAGCTGAATATCATCATACAACACTGAAGTAGTAATTCCCAGAAAGTAGTAAAACACATGGTCAAAAATCTAGATATAGTAAAAGAAGTTATTAGTACAGGGATAACAGTTAAATCCTTAAGTCCATGTCTTAGAGAAAAATTATACAGAAAGAAGAAAAGAGGGTCTGGCAGTTTAGTCAGAAAATGAGAGAGCAACTACTGTAAAAATCCAAACCTACAAATGGTTTTAAGACTTCTTTCACTAGCCAATTATCCCAGAGGTCATGAGAAAACCCTTCTTATGGTACACTGATTTCACAGTAAAGACTGAGTATCCCTTATCCAAAATGCTTGGGACCCAGAAGTATTTTGGACTTCGAATTTTTTCAGATTTTGGAATATGTGCATTATCCTTACTGGTTGAGCATCTCTAATTTGAAATTCAAAATGCTTCAATGAGCATTTCCTTTGAGTGTCATTTGGTGCTCAAAAGTTTCAGATTTTGGAGTATTTTGGATTTTGTATTTTCAGATTAGGGACATTCTATCTATGCCAAGCTCATTGGTCCCCCAAAATCTTTCATGATAGCTTTTCCCAATACAGGTCATACATAATTATCTCTATACTCTTACTAGTCAGTAAAATCAAGTTAAGCTCTTATATAACAACTCATTTTTCAGTTCAATTAGAGATGAAAATTTAATAGCACAAATAACTGCCTTTTACAAAAGCCTGGGATAGTGACAGGATCCAGACATAATACAAGCAAATCTTCAGTTTTTAAAGGGATTCTTCTACAATCTATATGTCACTTATTCAAATTATTGCTGGTTGCAGAATAGTTCATAGTTTCCCAATGAATAAGTCAACTCTAACATTCAACTTTAAAGACACTTTTCCTGTGCTTCAAATTAAAGTATCAACTATTCTGTACATTCAGATAAAGTGGCATTTTTGTCCCTTAGCTAGCTAGATCTCTAGGACACAAATGGCAAATAAGCATAATCAGGTTGGTTCAACCTTCATTTATACCCCTTCCTTTCACATATGTATTTTCTTACAATAATAACTAGTACTCTACAACAAAATGTCCAGGTTCCCAACCTATGGAATTTCCAACCAGTTATGGAAAGATAAAATTGAAATTTAATAAAAGGAATTGAGATAATTGGAAAATATTTGGGAAAAAAAAGTTTCCCAACTTATCCAAAACCCCTAGTTTCCCCTGTACCAACTTTTAATCAAGTGAAATTAAGTAACACTTTGAAGGGATTAAAGGAATAAAATAAACGCTGTAATGCAGAGGTCTCTAATAGGTTGCTCATGGCTCAAATTCAGTGGTCAGATATATTTTGTCTGCCAGCAATATTTTTTTAAAATCCAACTTAACTTCACACATTTAAAAACTGGGAGACTTCATATAAAAATCTAGATTTCTGACCTATCTTAAAAGGTGATAAAAGACTTTATTTAGAACATGTGGCAGCATAAGTTAACACTGGGCTCACATTTCTTTATGGACATAAGCCTAGGGCTCAGTAACTGCCCCTTTTAGGTGGGTTTTTCTCACACCCAACCCACTTCATTCATCTATGTTACCTGCCTGGAACTTCTAGATATTTGCCCCTCCTGAATAAAAGGAATTACAATGAATAGCCTTAAATTAAGAGAATAGAATTCACAAAAGGGTAGGAATCAGTCTGAAGTGTAACTGTGGACAGAAATTTTTAAAAGGGGAACTGATGGGGCTGTTTATGGAATACTTAACCTCTTAATATCCTCTCATTTACCATATACTTTAGAATTAATTTCTTTACAAGCAAGAGTACATCCTATTTCACTAATACGGTCTTTTATTCCTGCTTCTATCATTGTTTTAAGATATATTTTGATAACTGGTAGGGGAATTGTAACCTTACTATTCTTTAAAAAAAATTACCTTGGATATCTATCCTTCCACATGAAATCCTATTGACATTTTGACTGGGATTACAATTTTTAGATTATATACTGGTAAGAAACATGTTTTTAACAATATCAAATCTTTTCCTTCAAAAGTACATATCTCCCTTCATTTATCCTGATCTTCATTAACATCCTTTACAGTTTTAAAATTTTTCTTTATCAAAGCTTTACAAAGTCAGGCATGGCACTGCATGCTTATAGTCTCAGCTACTCAGCAGACTGAGGCAGCAGGATCGCTTGAGCCCAGGAGCTCAAGTCCAGCCTAGGCAACATAGTCAGACCTCATCTCTAAGAAAACAATCAAAATTAAAAAAAAAAGTCCTACATACTTCTTAACAGGAGTGGGGAACCTGCGGCCTTAAGGCCACATGTGGCCTTCTAAATCTTTAAGTGCAGACTTTTGACTGAATCCAAATTTTACAGAACAAATCCTTTTATTTTTATCAACAGATTTTTGTTCATCTTTTATATTTTTATTTCATTTATAAAATGAATGTATTTAAAACACCGAAGAATAAGTTTCAATGAAATAATCCTCCCAGATTGACTGGCACAATTCGAACCTTAGTAAACCATAAAGGCTAAATTGTTGGTTGCTGTGCTCATGATTTAGTTCTAACTTCACCCACTTGACTGGTGCCTCTACCACACCAGGCTGATTGTGAGAGTTTATGGGGGTCAAGTGCGCCAGTCTGTTATCAGCTTTTGACAACGGTGCACTGTGTTTCTGTTTAAAGTGGAATTTGTGGATAGTTGCATAGCTCAACAGTATTTTTTAATTCTGTCTGCTTAACAGCCCATCATGTCAAAGAAGACCAACAGAACACTCAAGGAAGAAAACATTTTTTTCATGAGGATTGGGAATTGCAATATTATCTCATTTCTGTTAAATATAAGATGATTTGCTTGCTTTGTGATACTGCAGTATCACCATTAAGGTAACTGAATGCTCATCAGCATTACAACACTCATAAGGACCACAAATATTTTAAATTTGAGGGAGAGATACAAAAAGTTGTATTGTAGAAATTAAAAGATGAAAAGCAAAGCAAAGACAATTCTTTCAAGGAGCAATAAGACCTAGAAATAATGCCACTTAAGCAACTTATAAAGTAGCTTATATACTTGGGAAAAAAGGGAAGCCATTCAGCGATACAGAAATTGTGAAAGAATGCATTGTCGAAGTTGTTGGATGCTTAGACCCCAGTAATGCTTCAAAGTACAAACAACTGCCTCTTTTAAGGAGAACCATAACTGATAGGCAGCATGAATTAGCCTTCAATTTAATAGAACAACTTCATGCAATATTTCAAAAGGAAAATATGTATTATTCAATTGCTTTGGATGAGTCAACTGATACTACTGACTTGGTGCAGATTTTATATATATATACTTCATTTGGGTTATAACAAGATTTTCTTTGCTATGCAGTTACTTGCTTTGGGCACTCTTGCAAACAGAACAGGGGGAATAGATATCTTCAACAACTTTCAAGGTAAATGTCATGAAGTTGGACTGAATGTGGTAAATTTAGTGAGTGTATGTACAGACGGTGCACCTTCCATGACAGGAAAACATGAAGGGTTTAATGCACAGATAAAAAAAGTATTAACAGATCCGGATGTTCTCATTTGTTTTCATTGTATCTTGCATAGCAAAAACTCTGTGCTAAAGCTACTGTTTGAAGTGACACTTTGCAACAAGTTGTAAATATTGTTAACTATATTAGTGCAAATGCAACACGGCATCGTCAGTTTCCTAACATGCTAAAGTTGAATGATGAGGTATTCAGTATGGATTTTCTGTACCATTCTAAAGTGTGGTGGCTATTGCAGGAACAGGTATTAGCCAAAATTTTATCTCTGCAAGAACAGATAGTTAAATTTTATGAAGAACAGAATCAGTAATGCAAATTATTAAAAGAAGATTTCTATAGGAATGCAGCATTTCTGTGTGACGTTATGTCAAATCAAAACAACTTGAATACTTATTTCTTTGCAAGGTAAAACTAAGTCTATGTATGTGGCAAAAAATCCAAGCATTTCGAAAAAAACTATCTTTTTTTCTAAACATTTCTTCTTCAAAAGGAAATTTCAGATGAGTATTTTCCCCAGTTAGTAAAGCTCATTGATGAGCAGGATGATATATGTGAATCATCTGAAGAATACGCAGCTGTTATAGACCTATTAATTGGAGAATACACTGAAAGGTTCACTGACTTTGAGAATCATGATATCACACTCAAATTAGCATTTCAGCCTCATCTTGTTGATATCACCAAGGCACCTTAAGAACTACAGATGGAATTGACTGAGCTTTCAGCAGATGACTTCTTCACGTTTTAAAACTTTTTATTTGTATATTTAAAAAATTGTGCATTCCAATAATTAAAATCATTTGAACAACAAAAAAATTGGCAGTCTGATTAAAGTGCACTTTACAGCCTGCAGAAAACCTTGGGACAGCTTGGTTTTACTCCAGATTTCGCTTTCGTCCCACTCTGCTTCTTCCTTCACCAGCATGCAAGTTCTTTTCCTTCCCCACCAGCCAGGGAGGCAGACGGAGAGGGAGGCGCAGCCTTCGTTATCAGTAGTTCTCAATTCTCTGATGTGAAAGGGGCAGCACCTTCATTTAAACTTGATCCAACCTCTTTGCATCTCACACAGTTAAACAGCTAAAAGAAGTAAAACAAGAAAGCAATGCTTGTGGAACATACAGTACAAATTGGCAGCGCCTGCATCATTACCAGTCGCCTGCTTGCTTCTCTGTTCGGTCGTTTCTTTGGAAGGCAGTGGACTTTTCTCTTGCATTTCTGTCTTCTTCAATTTTGATTTATTGAATTTCTTGATCTCAGCCATATCGCATTTGTCAGACCAGGTTGTGGAGGAAGTAGAGTGAGGCGCAAAAGCAAGCAGGATCCAATCTGCACAGCGACCCACCACCAGAGTGTCAGTAGATGACATTTTAAAGTCATTGTTTGATGCTAAGAAAGATCCAATGGAACTATGGAAAAATGCAGTAGAATACCCACGCCTTCGACAACATGCACAAAAAATGCTTTCTTGCTTTTCAACCACTTATTGCTGCGAATCTACATTCTCCTAGCTAACCCAAATCAAGACGCCCTTACGGTCACAAATGATTGATACCCATCTAGAGGATCCACTAAAACTATGAACTTTCATGCTGCAACCAAATATTCAAATGATTTCCAGCAAAAAGCAGACACAACAAAGTCATTAAAAGGTTAGTTAACTTTAACTAATAATTTTCATTTTTTGAAATTATTAAGCACATAGGTAGTTAGATTTTTACAAATTAATGTACATTTTTAAGTATATCTAATTGAAACTTCTTGAATGCAGCCTTATTTGATTATAGCTAAATTAATGCAGCCTTCCAACATGAAAACATTTCCCACCCCTGTCTTATTACATTTACTCTTGGGTGGGGTTTCTTTTATGTGGGAGGGAGCACCACTTTTTTTTTTTTTTTGCAAAAGGAAATATTTTCCTAATTACATTTTTAAATTAGTTATTGCTAGCATATGTAGGAAAGCTATTGATTTTGGTTTTTTGTTTTGTTTTGTTTTGTTTTTGAGACAGAGTCTTGCTCTGTTCCCTGGGCTAAAGTTCCGTGGCGTCAGCCTAGCTCACGGCAACCTCAAACTCCTGGGCTCAAGCAATCCTTCTGCCTCAACCTCCCCAGTAGCTGGGACTACAGGCATGCGCCACCATGCCTGGCTAATTTTTTCTATATATTTTTAGTTGTCCAGCTAATTTCTTTCTATTTTTAGTAGAGATGGGGTCTCACTCTTGCTCAGGCTGGTCTTGAACTCCTGACCTTGAGCAATCTTCCCGCCTGGGCCTCCCAGAGTGCTAGGATTACAGGCGTGAGCCACTGCGCCTGGCCTGATTTTGTATGTTTAACTTGAATCTGGCTATTTAGCTGAATTTTCTTATTAGGTGATTCTGTTGAGTTTTCTATATAGGCTAGGGATTGGCAAATTGCAAACCTCAGGCCAAATCTGGCTGTCTATTTTTTAAATAAAGTCTTATTGGAACAGAGCCATGCCCATTTGTTTCTGCATTATCTATGGTGCTTTTATGCTAGAATGGCAGAGTTAAGTAGCTGTGACACAGATACTATGGCTTGAAAAGCTTAAAATACTTAGCTATCA
>RJWJ010046200.1:0-11456 GCA_004363605.1 Indri indri | reverse complement strand
AGCCCAGGAGTTTGAGGTTGCTGTGAGCTAGGCTGACGCCGCCCCAGGCAAGAGAGTGAGACTCTGTCTCAAAAAAAAGAAAAGAAAAGAAAAGAATCATCTCCTCTTCCTCCCAGACTGAGGGACAGAGCTCCCTCAGTTTCTTGAGCTCTGAGTGATGAATTTCGTCCCTTTTAACATTTGTCAAGCAGCAGTTACCTGGCGGGCTGGTGGGGGGGGGTGTGTGGAAATATTTAAGACACAGTATTTTTGTCCTTGAACAGCCACAGACTAAGGCAGGAAGTGTGTGTGCTCAGGGGCTGGGGGGCACTATTTTTCTTTCCTAGGTTTTTACTATTAATAGAAGTCACGTGATCTAAAATCTGAACACCAGGGGGAGGCAGGCCAAGGCAGCAGGTGGGTAGAGCAGGAAGGCAGGGCACACACACCCAGCCAGCTCTGGTTACGAGGAGTGTGGTGGTGAGCAGGTCCCCAGCAGACAGCCTGACTGGCCTACAGGCAGGTCTGGTTTATCTGTGAGCATTTGCAGTTTGAACTAGTTACCAACATTCCAGAAAAATTGGACCTTTCCCATAGTAATACAGAATCTGGAATTTTAAATTTTATTCCAGCCGGGCGCGGTGGCTCACGCCTGTAATCCTAGCACTCTGGGAGGCCGAGGCGGGCGGATCGTCCTGAGCTCAGGAGTTCGAGACCAGCCTGAGCAAGAGCGAGACCCGTCTCTACTAAAAATAGAAAGAAATTAATTGGACAGCTAAAAATATATAGAAAAAAAATTAGCCGGGCATGGTGGCGCATGCCTGTAGTCCCAGCTACTCGGGAGGCTGAGGCAGGAGGATCGCTTGAGCCCAGGAGTTTGAGGTTGCTGTGAGCTAGGCTGACGCCACGGCACTCACTCTAGCCAGGGCAACAGAGTGAGACACTGTCTCAAAAACAAAAATAAATAAATAAATAAATTTTATTCCTTTTTTTTTTTTTTTTTTTTTGGAGACAGAGTCTCGATCTGCCACGCTGGGTAGACTGCAGTGGTGTCATCGTAGCTCACTGCAACCTCCAATTCCTGGGCTCAAGTGATCCTCCTGCCTCAGCCTCCTGAGTAGCTGCGACTGCAGGAAGGCAACACCATGCTTGGCTAATTTTTTCTATTTTTGGTAGAGGTGGGGGGTCTCTTTCTTGCTCAGAGTAGTCTCAAAGTCCTGACCTCAAGTGATCCTCCCTCCTTGGCCTCCCAGAGTGCTGGGATTACAGGCTGAGCCACCGCGCCCGCCTCCATTTGAATCAATTTAAATTTAAAGAGGCACACGTGACTCGAGAGTACTCTGCCCTTGCACAGCACAAACTTAGGGGTAGACTCTGTCTGAGGAAAGATTCCTTGATCCACAGCTGGCTGTGACGGCTGGCACCCTACCCCCTACCCACCCGCTCTGGTTGGCGAAACTCCCCCCTCCCGCCTGTTCCCATGCAGGCTGCTACAAAAGGTGCAGGAATGGAGGAGAAAGATGTCACCGTGCCACAGAGGGAAAGATGACAGTTGGCATTTTGGTAGACTCACAAAGACTTAAAGAGGGGCCTCTTTCGAGAAGGCCGTTTTACTTTGGGCATCTGGAATACATATTGCTGAGGCCGGAAGCAAGGTCTCGGTCAGGAAAGCACAAAGGTGGACGTGGAGGCTGAGGTGGGGTGTGGAGGGAAGGGGCATCCCTGCGAGCCTCAGCTGCCGCGGGGAGGTGCGCACAGGGTGAGGCCAGCGGAAACACTGGCTAAGCTAGTACAGGGTCTCCCGTGCATGGGTTCGCAGGTGGCGCAGTAGGTGGGAGTTGCGGCTGAAGCTGCGGCCACACTGCGCGCACGAGTAGGGCCTGGCGCCCGTGTGCACGAGCAGATGGCGCAGCAGGTTGCAGCTGCGGCTGAAGCTCTTGCCACACTCCGTGCACTCCTGAGCGGGCTCGGCCTGCTCCTGGCCCGGCTCCACGTGAGTGGCCAGGTGCCGCTGCAGGTGGGCGTTGCGCCGGAAGCTGCGGCCGCACGTCGGGCAGCTGTAGGGCCGCTCGCCTGTGTGGCTGCGGCGGTGGCGGGCCAGGTTGGAGCTGTTGCGGAAGCGATGACCGCAGGTGTCGCAGGCGTGGGGCTTCTCCCCAGTGTGGATGCGCTGGTGGCGCGCCAGATGGGCGCTCTGGCTGAAGCCCTCGCCACACTCGTTGCAGCGGCAGGGCTTCTCGCCGGTGTGGCTGCGCTGGTGGCGGGCCAGATCCTGCGTCTGGCTGAAGCTCTTGCCACACTGGGTGCAGTGGTGGGGCCGCGGGCCGCCGTGGGTCAGCAGGTGGCGGGCGAGGCCGGCCCGCCGCACAAAGCGCTTCCCGCACTGCGGGCAGGCATAGGGCTTCTCGCCTGTGTGCACCCGCTGGTGGCTGACTAGCTGCGAGCTCTGGGTGAAGCTGCGGCCGCAAGCCTGGCACGAGAAGGGCCGCTCGCCCGTGTGCACACGCCGGTGGGCCACCAGGTGCTCGCTGCGCCGGAAGGCCTTGCCGCAGTCGCCGCATGCGAAGGGCCGACTGTTGGAGTCTGGGCGGAGGCGGTCCTTGTCCCTGGCGTGGATTCGTAGGTGGCGCTTGAGGCTAGAGCGGCGCTGGAAGGTCTGGCCGCAGTGGGAGCACAAGACGGCCAGCTGCTGCACCTCCGTCACCTCTGTCTTGGTCTCGGGGACGCAGGCGGGCTTCTGGTCCTGGGCGTGTGCCAGCAGGTGCTGCACGAGGCTGGCGCGGCGCTGGAAGCCGCGGCCGCACTCGGCGCACAGGAAGGCGGGCTCGGAGGAGTGCGTCAGCAGGTGCTTGCTCAGGTGTGAGCTCTGGCGGAAGCGGTGGCTGCACAGGTGGCAGACGTGCGGCCGCTCGTCCGTGTGCGTGCGCATGTGCAGCTTGAGGATGGAGCTGCGGCCGAAGCTCTTCCCGCAGCTCAGGCACAGGAAGCAGCGCACGCCCGGGTGCGAGCGCAGCTGGTGCGCCTTGAGGCTGGCGAGCTGAGGGAAGCTCCCCCCGCACTCGGTGCATATGAACTGCGTCTCCGGGTCTGACTCGGGGGCGCCTCCGGTCACGTTGACCTCCATAACCTGGCTGCTGCCATGAGGGGATCCTCCTCCACCAGTGTCACTGGCCCCGGAGCCGAGTCCGAACGGCTGGGCGAGAGGCTCCGCCGGCACCGCGGGACTGTCTGCCTGTGGCTCTGCAGGGACAGCTGAGGGCCACGCGGCCCCTCTGGGCTCTTCTTGTTTAAACTCCTCCTTGTCTGGGGTTCTGTTTCCAAAGCCTGGAAAATAAGTAAAAACAGGACGGTCCGGCCTATTTCAAGGGGCTTCTAGGAATCGCTGGAACCTGACTGGCCTGGAAGTGGAAAGAAACCCGGATCCTGCACAGCTGGGGTGGGGGGAGTAAGGACGCCCCTATTTGGCACCTATTATTATTTTCAGTAAAGTGCACATCACATAAAATTTACCACAATAACCATTTTAAAGTGTGTAATTTGGGTGCATTAAGTACACTCACAATGTTGTATGACCACTGTCACTATCTAGTTCCAGAACTTTTTTGTTCCCCCCAAATGGAAACTCCATACCCATTAGCAATCGTTTCCCTGACCACCTATTTTAAAAGTTCACAACTGATGTTTACACCGGGCACAAGAGACACTATGAGCCTTAAAAATCCACCACCACTGCCACTGCGGTGGGTGTGCGACTCGAGGCAGGAAAGAGGCTTTGGTGGCGGTAACCCAGGAAAGGGCTGCTTACCCCCGGGACGCACAGGCCAGGTCTTACTCGCTGGCACATCCTCAAAGGTCAGGGACTCCTAGAACAAGAGCAGAGATCCCTGGTGAGTGAGGAACTGGGCTGCGGGACCCGAGGGGAATGAAGTTACTTCCAGCATTAGACTAAGGAAGACGTCATTGCTAAAACTGCAGTGTCAGAGAAGGTCCCAGGGAGGGAACCAGTCGGGCTCACCAGCACAGCCACCAGCTCCTGATCTCGGGAATTCTCCTCTGGCCACGGTGAGGGGCCCTGGGGGGCTGGCAGCACTGGGGGAAGGAAGCACTGTTAAAAGGCAGCCCTCCCCACCATGTGGCTGCAAGGACATGTAGCCATCATCGAGGCCCCATGAAGACGTCTTGGTGTTCTCCCATCCCAGTCACCAGAGGAGGCCCCACTTCTTGCCCCACCCGGCCACCGGCTCCCACCAATGCATCCAGTCCTCCACCTCCCAGGGCATGAGCTCCTCACTGCTTTCTTGCAGGGCCTGGAATGTCCCCTGGGGACCCAAGCTTGGCGTCTGCTTTGAACTTGGGGGATGTCTCCACTGTCCCAGCTCAGCAGGCTTGGTGGGTCCTGGCTGCAGTGGGGGCAGTTCATTCGACGGACCCAGGACTGGAGGCTCTGCTGAGGGCACTTCCTTTTTGGGGCTGTGGCTGGGGACCTGGGAAGGGCCTCCCTGTTCCTCCAAGGTGATGTCGGCACGGGGATAATTCTTGCCAGCATTAAAACTAAAATCCTGTTCAAAACACATCCATGTTAGGCAACACACAGGGCGGCAATCTGTGTCCTCCTGACTCCAAGGGGAAATGGGACAGAGAAGTGGGAGTCAGATAGGGAAGGAGTTAGGAAGGAACCTTCTGATGGTGGAAAGTGGAGTATCTAGAGACTTCTTGTGGGGGGGAGGGGTGTGAATCAAGTCCCTGCACGGCCCACTGCTGTCTAGCCTGCCACCCCCCACCCTCTCACCAGCGGCCCTGCGTGGCTGGACTCCCTGTGGACGCCCTCCAGCAGCAGCACCACCTCCTCGCCATCCCTGAGTTGCTGCCCCTGCAGGCGGCCCAGGAGGTGCGGGGGCAGCACGCTCAGGAACTGCTCCAGCACCAGCAGCTCCAGGATCTGATTCTTGGTGTGCAGAGCCGGCCGCAGCCAGTGGTGGCAGAGCTCCCGGAGCCGGCTCAGGGACGCCCGTGGCCCCATGTCCTGCTGATACTGGAAGCATCTGAAGAGCTGGTGAGCCACCTCGGGCCGCAGCCTGCCCTCTGGCCGCCTGGGATGCTCCAGGCCAACAGCCTCCTCCTCCTCCAGTTTGACCTCCCCTCGCTGCTCCTGCTCCTGGGCAGCCATGATTGGTTCTTCAAGAATCCTTCACCCTGCAGGACCGCTCCCTGCAGCTGGCCCACTCTCAGGTCTCTCTCCTCCTCGCCCCCACACCTATGGAGCTGAAGACCCGGGGTTAGTATCTACTGCAAGGAAGCCAGCCCCCGCCTGGGTCACTGATGTTAAAAGATACCCAAGCGGACTCCAGAGGAATCGCTTCTCCCACTGCTCATGGATAACAGTTCCCCAGGCAGAACAGACCCTGGCCTCAGGTTTACCAACGAAAGGCAGAAAAACCTGAGAGTTCCGTATTATGGTCCCTATCCCAGTGATTAAAGTGAGCATTGCTTAGAGAGAAACAACCTGCCCTTCCCTTCTTCCTGACACAGCCATGGGGAGCACAGTACCTTAAAGAGGGATCCCAGTCAAATGTTTAATCTCGATCCAGTCCGGCCTTTAGACCCAACTTCCAGCTCATAGGGCCTGGTGAAGAATATGGAACAAGTCAAACAACCTCTCAATGAAACAAGTAAACAAATCTGCAAGATAGGATGTTTGGGAAACCACTGGCCTGGGTCCCCTGGAGTCTGCCATAAAATCAAGTGCCTGTGCACTGTTTTGGAGGTGCGTAAAGAGCCGTCTCACCCAAGTGGCTGAACTTTGGATCCTGATCTATTTATTTTTCTTAAAGGCTCTAAAAGACATTCTGGGGTCAGTTGGAAAACTTGAGCACTAGATGATACCAGAGCTGACTGCCAATTTCTGAAGTGCCTTCTAGTCCTGTGGTATGTAGGAAATGTCTGTGTTCTTAGAGATGCTGATGCGCTTGCAAGTTCTCTGGATGTTTGAGAATTTTCAAAATCAAAAGTTGGTGGGCGGAAGTTCATGCCTGTGCTACCTCCTTGACCAGGCCCCCTGACCCTCACTTCATGGCTCCAGGGGTGGCTCTCAGAGACCAAGGCCAAGTGCCGATCAGCTGAGCAGAGCAGGGCCAAGCTCCCCCTGGTGCTCCGATCCCCCCTTCCACAGTCCCAGCCCAGAGGCTGAGAGTCCGCTGAGCCCAAGGAGCTGAGATGGGGCAGCCCAACCCCAGCACGGAGCAAGGCAGGGCCGGCTGTAAAGTGGGTGTTCATGGAAAGGAAACAGAGGTTTCCGGAGAGCTGAGGGGAGGTGGATCTGGCCTGGGTGGTTGGGTCCCCAGATGGGAGACTATACTGCAGCTTGCAGAGTTTTGTGACAGTGGAGTCCCTAAGGCAGGCACTTGGCCTCACTCAGCCCAACAGCCTCTACTGGGCACATCCTTAGGAGCCAGTGCTTGGAAGGGAAAAGCAGTCATTTCTCTTCCCTTCCTCAATTTCCTAAAAAAAAAATTCTAGGGAGTTGAATCCAATCTCTCTCCCCCACTGCAAAACCCCATTGCAGTGGTCCCTAAAATAATTTTTTAAAAAATTCTGGTCTCTTCCCTCATTTATTCCATCACCCCTCTGGGGAGTCCAGCCCAACCGCGAGTCAAGCTAGCGGTAAAAAGTCATTGATTCTATCTGGCCACCAGGGGGCACTGGTTTCACGGGACCCGCACCCTCCTCCCAGCTGCTCCCAGGTCCACCCCGGCAGGGCTCCCTGCTTGTCTGGGCAGCCCAGCGCTACCAACCGGAACCTCCCAAAATTCAGCCCTACTAGCAGGGGACTCAATTCAGCCCGGCTCAAGTAATTGAGCCCAGAAGGCTTATGCTTTTCTGAACAGGCTCATTTCAGACAAGGGTCATTTTATAGACATGGAGACCCAGGCTCCACCCTCCCCAACCCCTGTTCCCTGTCAGGGCTGCAAATGAGCCTCCGCCAAACCCACCCACCCTCCACACCCAGTGGGCACCACAGGCAGAGGAAGGGAAGAAAGCCCAGGCACCACTTCCCACCAACCTAAACGGCACAGAGCAGAGCCCCACACATGGCAGTGGACACACAGGAGGCGTGCATAAGTGCTAGCTATTATTGTTTTCATTGTCAGTGATTACAATACCAGTGACCACAGCTCACGGTGACTGACAGTAGTGTTGGGCCCATCATTGACCCATTCTACAGGTGAGGACACTAAGGCTCAGAGTTACAGACACTTGCCCAAGACGGTAACCCAGCCTTGGGCAACTTCCCCCTGGTGGAGGGACCAGGGAGAAGCCAGCCTAGTGGAGAACTTTGGACAGTTCTTTGAGCCCCCTTAATAAAGGCCCCAGGGTCTCTGAACCTCCTTCTCAGGTGCGGTGAGTGAGGTGGGGTGCAGTGAGTGAGGTGGGGTGCGGTGAGTGAAGTGGGGTGCTGGGCATGGTGAAGGATGCAGAACTGTGAGCCTGGCTCAGAACGGACAGGGACAAGATGCTAAAACATGACGGGGGCCTAGCTCCTGACCACCTGCCAGCCTCCCACGTCTCCCCAATTCCTCCACTTCCCTCTGCCACCTCCCCTGCACCTCCCCGCAGCAGCCCTTCTGACCTGGGCTCCATCCTGCACTTTGGCATCTGCAGCCCACCCCACCCCCACCCTTTTCCTGCGGCCCAGCCTCCTCCCACCACTGGTGCCTCCCTTCTGGGACCCCGCAGCACACCACCTCCTGGTCTCTGCCCTGCCAGGGCTCCAATCAGAGTTGAGTGGACTCCTCCCCGTGGCCCGGGAGTAGGAACCGTGTCAGGGTCGATGAGTGTTCATTCAGCAAACTTCAGTGTTGGTTAGGAGAAGTAATAAAATGGCAATAATCATGGCCACCTCAAAGTTGTAAAATTTAAGGGATGCATAGAACAACGTCTAGGGCAGAAAAGGTCTTTGATAAATGTTCAAGAAAATGGGGTTTTCTTTCACTGGTTTCTAGTAATGTGCAAAATAATCAGTCACGCAGCGGCGGGCAGGTCCCGGGTGCATGTCTGCCCGGTGCTGCCCTAGGGCCCGCTCAGTCGCGCTCCTGCCCTAGCTAAGCCATCATTTCTCCATGTGATCAGGGCAAGGACCAAGCTCAAGAACGACAGGCAACTTGCTCAAGGTCACACCAGGTGGAGCCGAGACGAGGTGAGAATGTGGGTCTAGGCCTTTGTGCAAAAGCTCGGAAACAGAAAAGGGCCTGGTCCCCACCCCACCCCACCCCCAGTGCCGCTTTCCTAGCCTTAGCCAAATTGTCACAGCACGGGCCAGAAAAAATAAGAGGATTCCAAATTCCATCCTTCAGGCCTAGCCACACCGGGAGGCCGGAACCTCCAGGTGAGGTCTCTGCAAAAGGTTTTAAAAAGGTGGAATTTGAGGCAAGTAGGCTCCAGAGCGCCTCTCCCTCCCCCGGTCTCCGGGACAAAAGCCCTGTGAATATGCGCATCTGTGGGGGCGGACCGGGCTGAGCGGCTGGGGGAGGCTGTTCCCCACCGTCCAAAGTTTGACCAGCAAATGGTGGAGCCTGGGCAGTGGACTGGCACGGGCTGGATCAGCCAGGGCAGGGGGAGGTGCGGCCACGGGACCCACCCAGACCCTGTGAGAGCATAGAGCCGGGAGGGGGCAAAAGGTGGGGTCCTCTGCCGGCAATACTCCCTTCCCCCTGGAAACAGTCGGCAGGTGCCGGATTCGCTCGTCTTTGTTGCTGGGCTGAGTGGACAAGGCCAGTCAGTCCACCCGGGGACACGTGGAGCCTGCCTCCTTCTTCAGTGTCACAGGAAGTCCTGTGGCCCCCCCATCTCCACAGGTCTGCTGAGCTGGATGGCGCTCCCCAGAACAGACCCCCGTGCATCCTCCCAAGACTCTCCTCTAGGTCCCCCCCCACCCCACGGCCTGGAGCCCGCCTGCTCTCCCCAAGCTGCTGGGAGCCCCTAGCGCTTGTCCTGGCAGCGGCACCCTAGGCCTCCCTCCAACTCACCACTCAGAGTCCCCACCACAGAGGCAGAGATGCTGCGGGATTCTCTGAGGACTCCAGGGCCAGAGCCAGCCTGGGCCAGCCTGGGGAAGGACTCCAGGAAAATGAACAGGAAGTTCCCTGCCCCAGTCCCATCCAGGTGATGAGGGGCTTCCTAGAGTTAACCCTTGACCTCCCGGTTTGGGAACAGGGTGGGGAGAGGGCGGGGCCAGAGAAATAAAGACAAAGTGGCGAATCTAGATTCCAACCCCAGCGTGCAGAGGTAAGGGTAAAACCACCACTCCAAGCCAGAACTGCCTCCCTCCAGATCTGGCCTTGTGCCCCCAGGGGTCTGACAATCTGTATCTTTTTTGGGGGGACAAGAGCTGCCATTTGAGAATGCCCACTGAATGCCAGTGCCGGCCTCTTTGTTAGGCTTTTCATTCATGGGACGACTTCTTGCCCGGGGTCTGCTGTGTGCCAGGCACTGTTGCAGGTCTGAGGACAGTGCTAAACTCGAGCAAGGATGCCCTGCCCTCGGGGGTTTCATTGCAGGGCACAGGAGCAAACAGTGCAGGTGCTAAAAGGAAAATGAAACCGGAAGGTGTGCGGTGTGGGGCAGGGGGGCTTACCAGGAAGAGAGGGTGCTCAATCTGCACTGTTGACCAGAGTCCTTCCAAGAATCCTGCCAGGTGGTTTTTGTCCCAACCTTACCAAGGATGTAGCAGGGGCTCCCCACCAAGGGGAAGTGACCTCACCAGCGGTGTTTTAGCCCAGCTCTAAATCCAAAGTCAAGCCCTTCCCTGGGCTCCAAGGTAGCTCCTTGGATCATGTCCTTGGCCGCATCACCCTACAGCCCTACCTGTCCTGGGGAACAGGGGCCACCTGCTAGGTGACCAGGTGCTCGGGGCTGGCGGCCCCTTGGCCTAGACCCCTCATCTGCAGTGGGGCTGGGCCCTGCCTGGCTCTGGCTCCTCTGTTGGGTCTTTGTTTTCTTGGGCTTAACAGCACCTGAGCTCATCTTGTCACCGATTTATTTATTTATTTAGAGACAGCTTTGCTCTGTCACCCAGGCTGGAGTGCAGTGGCAGGATCATAGCTCACTGTAACCTTGAACTCCTGGGCTCAAGCGATCCGCCTGCCTCAGTCTCCCAAAGTGCTGGGATTACAGGCGTGGCCACAGCTTGTCCCTTTATTTTAGTTATCCAGTGTTGTTGGCCTCCCTGGACCACAGCTCCCTGAAAACAGTGGTCTGTCTCCTTGGTCTGCTCTGCGTCCTCCGCTCCTGGCCCCGCGCCAGACGCAAGTCGGGACGAGGAAAAGGCAGAGGAACAGCCAGGCTGGGGCCAGGGCCCTCCGGGGTTTGCACCTGGCGGGGCTGTTCCCAGTGCACGGCTGGGCTGGGACTCCCGCCGCCGCGGCTCCCCGCTGGGCCCAGGAAACCGCCCCCAGGGAGGTCGGCCCGAGGGCCAAGGGGCAAGGCCTCGCGGGAGGGCGAGGCGGGCGCGTGCTGAGCGGGGCGGAGGGCTGTGGGTCATTCCGGCTGCTGTCCCCCCGGCTGGTTCAGCACAAAAGCTGAGCGCCCTGGAGAAGGGGCCTGTGACTCAGTGCGGGGGGAGGGGTGACACCGCCCATCTTTGAGAAGGGAGGGAGCAGGAGGTGTGTGCAGAGGCGGGAGTGGAGGGGGCTCCCCTCGCTCCTGCGGCTCCCATCCCTGCTCCAGGCTGAGCGCACACGTGCACACTATTGTACACCAAGTCTAGGTGGGACCGCACCCCCGACACTTTTAGCGCCTGCTCTGCGTTCACCAGGGCTGACTAGCGACCCGACGGCCGTGGCCTTGGGGGACCAGGTTGTGTACCTGAGGCTTGGGAGCTGGGGCAGCTGGATTGCGAGCAGCAGGCCCTGTACAGGGACACGATGCGGGACAACTACAGGAACGGATCCCCTCTGAGTAACGGTCCGACCTGACGGTCTCGGTGCTGTCTGCCTGGCGCGTCTGGAGTTGAGCGCCTGGGAGAGCCGGCTGGGGGCGCAGCGTAAAGGTTCAAGGTTAGCTGCAGACTTGCAGGGCCTCCGACTCTGGCGTGTCACCTTTTCTGGAAATATGTCAGAATAGCGGAGACCAGACCAGCTTGACCTAACCACCAAAAATAGCATTCAGGCAGAAAGGCAGGTCCCTGGAGGGAGAGGAGACCCACGCTGGCTTTTGGCCTCCTTCATTCCTCAACCTCCGCCTGGGTGTGGGCTTTAGGTGACATCGCAGCTCCTGGCCCCCTGCGTGCAGGTACCGTTCATTCATTCATTCATTGCTTCTTCCGGAGATACCTGCTTTCCTCACGTGTGTGGCACTGTCCCTGACGCCCAGCGCAGTACTGAGTGGAGCAGACACGTGCTGCCCCGGTGAGGCTCACTAGTCTGGGCTGGACAGGTCACCACCCCAGGGATTCCTTTTGACTTTTTTTTTTTTTTTTTTTT
>RJWJ010046199.1:0-11467 GCA_004363605.1 Indri indri | reverse complement strand
CAGAGGCCTAAGAATTGGCCTGCCAAGAACTGCCAAAACAGGTGCCAGCATATGTTGTCCCAGGGCACAAGGACAAACGTTCTTGGCCCACCACCACTGCCACTAAAACCTGAAGATGGGTCCATCTAGTGTTCCAGTCCCCAGCACAACTTCACAACAGCCTCCACCAATAACCACACCCAAGCACAGATACCACTAATGCTATTTATAGCCAAAGAAATCATGCAGCCACTCAGAAGCAAAATGAAAGGCACCTACCCAACCAATACCATAGTCAAATCTTCAGGAAAAATCCCTCACCCCACAATGAAAGTAAATTTAAAAATAAGAAAAAGTGACTATTAAACTACATGTGGAGAAATTAATGTAAAGACACAGGAAACATGAAAAAGAAAGGTAATATGATACCCCCAAAGGAACACAATAATTCTCCAGCAATAGATCATAACCAAAAAGAAATCTTTGAAATCACAGATAAAGAATTCAAAATATTGATTTTTAAAGAACCCCAGTAAGATGAAAGAGAAACCTGAAAAACAATGCAAAGAACTCAGAAAATCCATTCAGGATATTAACAAGAAATTTACCAAGGCGATAGATACCTAAAAAAGAAAACCAAAAAGAAATTCTGGAACTGAAAAAATTCACTGAAGGGGCCAAGCATGGTGGCACCCGCTTGAAATCCTAGGAACTTGAGAGGCTAAGATGGAAAGATCACTTGAGCCCAAGAGTTCAAGGCCAGCCTGGGCAAAATAATGAGATCCTGTGTCAAAAAAACCCAAATTTCACTAAAGTAAATACAAAATGCATTCAAAATCTTCAATAATAGACTAGACCAAGCAGAAGAAATACTTTCAGAACTTGAAGACAGGTCTATTGAAATAATCCAGTCAGACAAAAATAAAGAAACAAGAATAAAAAAGAATGAATAAAGCCTTCAAGATATTTGGGACTACCTAAAGAAACCAAATTTATGAATTATCAGTATTCCTGAGGGTGAAAAGAGATCAAAAGGTTTAGAAAACCTATTTAATGAAATAGTAGGTGAAAACTTCCCAAGACTAGCAGGAGATTTAGACATCCAAATACAGGAGGCTCAGCAATCACCACACAAATACGATACAAAAAGGACTTCAGACTGTCCAAAGTCACAGTGAAAGATCAAATTCTAAAAACAGTAAGAGAAAAATGCTTAGTCACCTATAAAGGTAACCCCATCAGATTAATAATGAACTTCTCAGAAGAAATTTTACAGTCAAGAAAAGAATGGGATGATATATTAAAAGTGCTGAAAGAAAAAAAAACTGAGTCAAGAATTCTATATCCAGAAAGATTAACTTTCATAAATGAGGAAAAAACAAAGTCTTTTCCAGACAAGCAAATGCTGAGGAAATTCATCACTAGACCAGCTCACAAGAAATGCTCAATGGATCCTAAAATTGGAAGCAAATGGACAATATTCACCTATATCATATCATAAAAAGACACAAAAGTATAAAACTCACTGGTAAAGCAATCCCATGAAGGAGAAAAAGAAAGGACTCAAATGGCACCAGGACAGAATTCTACCAAGCCACAAAGACAAACAGTCAGAGAAAAAGAAAAAACAAAGAATTTGTAAAACAAACTAGAAAATAGTTAACAATATGATAGGAACAAAACTTAACATATCAATAATAACCTTTAATGTAAATGGATTAAATACCCCACTTAAAAGATATATATTAGCTGAACAGATTTTTAAAAAACCATGATCCAACTATATGTTGCTTACAACAAACTCACCTTAAGTATGAAGACAGAAACAGAATGAAAGAGGTAGAAAAAGATATTCCATGCAAATGGAAACCAAAAGCAAGCAGGAGTAGCTATTCTTCTTTCAGATAAAACAGACTTTAAGTAAAAAATGGTATAAAAGACAAAGAACATCATTATATAATGAGAAAGGGATCAATTTAGCAAGAAGGTACAACAATTCTAAATATATATTAATATGTACTAAACACTAGAGCACATAGGTTCATAAATATTACTAAACATAAAGGGAGAGATAGACAGCAATACAACAGTGGAAGATTTCGACACCCCATTCATGGCATCATTAGATCATCTAGACAGAAAATCAACACAAAAGAAAATTGGACTTAAATTGGACTTTATAACAAATGGACCTAACAGATATTTACAGAACATTCTACCCCAAAACTGCAAAATATTCAATTTTTTCATTAGCACATAGGACATTCTCCAAGGTAGATCATGTGTTAGGTCATGAAACAAGTGTCTCCACAAATTTTTAAAAATCAAGATTATATCAAGTATCTTCCCAGACCACAGAGGAACTAGAAATCAATACCAAGAGGAACTATGGAAACTATACAAATACTTGGAAATTAAACAACATGTTCCTGAATGACCATTGGATCAATAAAGATATTAAGATGGAAATTTAAAAATTTTTGAAACAAGTGAAAATAGAAACACAACATACCCAAACCTATGGAATACAGAAAAAGCAATGCTAAGAGGGAAGTTTATAGCAATAAATGCCTATATCAAAATAGTAGAAAGATTATAAATTAACAATATAACAACACATCTCAGGGAAGTAGAGAAGCAAGAATAAATGACAAAGTTAGCAGAAGAAAATAAGTAACAAGTATCAGAGCAGAACTAAATGAAATAGAGACTAAAGAAAAAGTACAAAGGATCAATGAAATGAAAAGTTGATTCTTCAGAAAGATAAACTAATTTAATAAACTGCTAGCTAGACTAACCAAGAAAAGAGAGGAAACTCAAATAAACAAAATCAGAAATGACAAAAGAGACACTGCAACTGATACCACAGAAATACAAAAGTTCATCAGAGACTATTACGAACAATTATATGTTCACAAACTACAAAAGCTAGAGGAAATACATAAATTCCTGGAAACCTGCATACTCCCAAGATTGAATCAGGAAGAAATAGAAAATCTGAACAGACAAATAATGAGTACTAAGAGTTAATCAGTAATAAAAAATCCACCAATAAAGAAAAGCCCAGGACCAGTTTGATTCACAGCTGAATTCTATGAAATGTACAAAGAACTAACACCAATACTCCTGAAGCTATTCCAATCAATCAACTAAATCAATCATTTAGTTCTGCTCTGATACTTGAATTTTCTCAAACTCATTTTATGAGGCCAGTTATCACTATGATACCAATATAAGACAAGGACTCAAGAACAACAACAAAAAGAAAACTACAGACCAATATCCATAATAAACACAGACATAAACATCCTCAACAAAATATTAATGAACCAAATTTAACAGCACATGAAAAAGATAATAAACCATAATCAAGTAGGTTTTATACCAGGGATGCAAGGATGGCTCAACATACATAAATCAACAAATATGATGCCTCACATTAATAGAATCAAAAACAAAAACCATATGATCATCTCAACATATGTAAAAAGAACATTTGATAAAATTCATCATCCCTTCATAATAAAAATGCTCAAAAAACTAGGCATAGAATGAACATACCTCAAAATGATGAAATTGAATTCAACAACATATTAAAAAGATTATCCATCATGATCAAATGGGATTCATCCCAGGGATGCAAGGATGGTTCAACATATACAGATCAATCAATGTGATACATCATATCAGTAGAACAAAGGCCAAAAACCATGATAATTTCAATTGATGCTGAACAAGCATTCAATAAAATTCAACATCCCTTCATGATAAAAACTCACAGAAAACTGGGCATAGAAGGAACTCACCTCAACATGATAAAAGCCATATATGACAGACCCATACCTACTATAACACTGAATGGGAAACACTGAAAATCTTTCCTTTAAGATCTGGAAAAAGACAAGGATTCCTCCTTTCACTACTGTTATTCAACATGGCACTGGAAGTTCTAACTAGAGTAATCAGACAAGAGAAAGAAAAAAGGGCATTCAAATTTGAAAGGAAGGAGTGAAATTATCCTTTTTTGCAGACAATATGACCTTATAGCTACAGAAACCTAAAGATGCCACAAAAAAAAGAGAACTGATAAACGAATTCAGTAAAGTTGCCAGATAAAGATCAACATACAAAAATCAGTAGCATTTCTATATCCCTACAGTAAATAATCTGAAAAAGAAACCAAGAAAGTAATCCCATATACCAGCAGTCCCCAACCTTTTTGGCACCAGAGACTTGTTTCATGAAAGACAATTTTTCCACGGACTGGGGCTGGATGGCAGGGGGTCGTGGGTTAGGAGGTGGGTGTGGAGCTCAAGCGGTGATGCATGGCCATTTCCTAACTGGTCACAGACCAGTTCTAGGCTATGGCCTAGGGACTGGGGATCACAGCCATGTACAATAGTTACAAATAACATAAAATACTAGGAATAAACTTAACCAAAGAAGTGAAAGATCTCTATAATGAAAACTATAAATCATTTATGAAAATAATTGGAGAGGAAACAAAAAATGGAAAGATATTCCATGTTGCTGGATTAGAAGAATCCATATTGCTAAAATGTCCATACTACCCAAAGCAACCTATAGATTCAATGCAATCCCCATCAAAATATCAAAGGTATTCTTCACAGAAATAGAAAAAATAACCCTAAAATTTATACAGAACAATGAAAGACCCAGAATAGCCAAAGCCATCCTAAACAAAATGAACAAAACTGGAGGAATCTCATTACCTGACTTCAAATTATATTACAGAGCTGTAACAACCAAAATAGCATGATACTGGCATAAAAACAGACACATAAACCAATGAATTAGAATAAAGAACCCAGACATAAATCCACACATCTATAGGGAACTTATCTTCGACAAAGGTGCCAAGAACATACACTGGGAAAAGGACAGTCTCTTCAATAAATGGTGCTGGTAAAACTGGATACCCGTATGCAGAAGAATAAAACTAGACCCTTATCTCTCACCATATACAAAAATAAAATCAAAATGGATTAAAGACTTAAACCTAAGTCCTGAAACTATAAAACTACTAAAAGAGAACATTGGGAAAACACTTTAGGACATTGGTCTGGATAAAGACTTCTTGAGTAATACCCCCAAAGCACAGGCAACCAAAGCAAAATTGGGATCTCATCAAACTAAAAAGCTTCTGCAGAGCAAAGGAAATAATCAACAAAGTGAAGAGACAACCCACAGAATGGGAGAAAATATTTGCAAACTACCCATCTGACAAGGGCCTAATAACTAAAATATATAAAGAATTCCAACAACTCAATAGGAAAAAATCAAATAATCCAATTTAAAAATAGGCAAATAATCTAAATAGACATTTCTCAAAAGAAGACACACAAATGGCCAATAGGTATATGAAAAAAATGCTCAACATCATTAGTCACAGAGAAATGCAAATCAAAACTACAATGAGACATCAGCCCAGTTAAAATAGCTTTTATCAAAAAGACAGGCAATAACAAATGCTGCTGAGGATGGGGAGAAAGGGGAACCTTCATACACTGTTGGTGGGAATGTAAATTAGTGCAACCACTATGGAGAGCAGTATGGAGGTGCTTCAGAAAACTAAAAACAGAACTACCATACGACCCAGCAATCCCAGTGCTGGGTATATATCCAAAGGAGGGGAATTCAGTATGTCAAAAAGATATCTACACTTCCATGTTTATTGCAGCACTATTCACGATAGGCAAGATTTGGAATCAACCTAAGTACCCATCGATGGATGAATGGCTAAAGAAACTGCAGTACATATACACAATGGAGTATTATATAGCCATAAATAGAATGAAATACTGCCATTTGCAACAACATGATGGAACTGGAGGTCATTATCTTAAGTGAAACAAGCCAGGCACAGAATGTCAAATATCATGTTCTCACTCATAAGTGGATGCTAAAACATGTACTCATGGATGTAAACAGTGAAATGATAGACAAGGAGACTCAGAAGTGTGGACGGGGAGGGGATGAATGATGAGAAATTGGTTAATGGGTACAACGTATGTTATTGAGGTGATGGATACCCTAAAAGCCCTGACTTGACCACTAAGCAATCTATGCATGTAACAAAATTGTGCATATACTCTATAAATTTGTACAAGTAAAAAAAAGGAGGCTGATATGAAGGTCAAGAGGCAGGCATCATGGGCTTGAAAGCATAGTATAAATGTGATGCTTTATATAACGTTTTATGAATGTCCTGAAATGTCAAGTGTTCATTTTTTTTTTAATCTTTGAGAATACCAGTAGACATGAACTACTTATTCTGGCACATAGGGCTCTGATTTCAAACCCTTGTACCTTGAAGACATGGTCTCCCAAATTCTATAAAGGTGGGCAAACCAAGAGGAACTAGGATAGAAGCTATAAAATGGCAAATAAAGGCATGCTTTCCTGTTTCTCTCCAGGTTTTAAATAGATGACAATTACCAATCCTATAAAGAAAACCAGAAAGAAGAGAGAACATGACCTTCACATCTTCAGTGGTGACTACCTCAGTCCAACAAGTTGGATCTGCTCCTAGATTTCATTCCTGAACCCATCATTCTGGAAATATCTGTTAAATTCTCATGTTAAAAATTTCATTGAAATGTGCTGGTTTTTAGTTTTACAGGGGATATGGGGACATAAACAGTGCCAGTGTGGTAACTGGAGACCCAGGTTCCAGCTCTAACTCTTCATTCAGTCACCTGTTGCCAGCTTTTACACATCTGGCCATCAATTTACTCATTTGTGAAATTGGACAAAAATCACCATTTCCTACTTCTTTGCAATAAGGCTGTTAGAATAACTGAGACAATAAATTAAAAATACGTAAAAGTATACTTGAGGGAAAAAAGACTAAGGAATTATTAATCCATCAAGACAAAACTAAGAAACATTGTGCACCTACTCTCCTATCTGAAGGAGCTAGTCATTTTTGAAATTCCTGGGGCATATCAAAGAGGAATCAGCATTTCCCGCAGGCTGCAAGCTGTTGCAGAAGCCAAGCATACTCCTCCTCAGGACAGTGTTTTCAATGTCCCATTAATTAGAGCCCAGGGGACCGTGTGGGGTACAAAGCGAGGCCAAGAAAGGTGCCTGATGTCAAAAATGGGAGAACAAACCTCCACTTCAGTTCATTTCTGTATGGATATGATTGTTATTTGATGATCACTTTATGCATCTGTCAGGGTCCTTGGGGAAAGACAGTAAAATGGGGTAAAATACCCCATTGTCAATAGGGGATCATCAGTGCTTTAATTCTGAACATTTTCCTGAATATAAAGTTCAAAACACATGAGCCAAGACAAGAATTTCTAAAATCAATAATTATTAGTCACCTCTATACCCCCTACTACTATAGTGTTTGATACTCAAAGATGTCCAGTGCTATTGATATGTGAAGTTTCTTTTTTAAAGGACTATGGAAACTTTACCTTAACTTTAGTTCTGGTGCTGTGAAAACTCCAACACACACACACACACACACACACACACACACACACACACACTTTTCCCTATTGCAATAATTTATTCCAGTATTGGCCAGGTGCTATAGCTTATGCCTGTAATCCTAATACTCTGGGAAGCCAAGGTGGGAGGATTTCTTGAGCTCAGGAGTTTCAGCCTGAGCAAGATCAAGACCCCGTCTCTACTTAAAAAAAAAAAAAAAAATAGAAAAATTAATCAGGAGTCGTAGCATGCATCTGTAGTCCTAGCTACTCAGGAGGCTGAGGCTGGAGGATCCTTTGAGCCCAGGAGTTTGAGGTTGCTGTAAGCTATGATGATGCCACTGCACTTTACCTGGGGTTACAGAGCAAGACTCGATCAAAATAAGAAATTTATTCCAGTATGGAAATGAGCAGAAGAATATTAGATAACAGGGAATTTCATCTACCCTCTTAGTATTCGAGTCTAAAATCCTACTGAATACACAGTAAAGCATGAGCATAAAGAATTCCTTAACATTAAATTAAGTTTTGAAGTATTAGGAAGGTCCACAGAGGGGAAACCAAATCTAAGAAGACATCTTTCTAAGTAGCTTATAAGACAGAGGAGAGGACAGATACACCCCCACCTGATATTAGTTCATTTACTTGTCAGTTAAAAGCATATAAAATCACAGTCTCATGACAAAAACAAACAGCAGCAATGGTAGGCTTTATGGACACCCAAGGTGGATTGCTTCCAACATCTCCCCAAAGAAATCAAGGTACTGAAGTCCTGCCTAGTGCTTTCCTACCTAAAAGACTGGTTTACATTTTGAACCCAAACACAGGTCTTCCTCTATACAGAAAGACGTTTTCTTTTTAATCAGATTCTTTTATTAACTACCTGCTTTAAGTGATGTCATTCTAGAGCAGGCTGGTCCACCCAAGACACAGCTGATGTACAGGGGGCTACAGGATCTGAAAGGCAAAAAGAAGAGGAGGGCAGAAGGAGAGACGGATGGAGGAGGTGGAGGAGGGAGAGAGGGGGGATGTGGGAAAAACTCAGGGAGGCCAGGTTTCATAACCGTTTTACAAATCATTAGAGAGGTGGTTTAACCTTTCCCTCAGCTCACCAGCTGCCCATCCTCTCTGCCTACTTGCCTTTCTGTGTGCCTGCCCATTTCCCTTAAGCAAACAAGGGAAAGCACTGAGCATGCTCAGCACGTCATGTGCCTTCACTCCCATTAACCTTAAAATCTGTTTTTAAATGGCAAAAGAAAGAGTGCAATTAGCATGAAGTATGATAGGAATTCCTAAACCCAGTACAATTGAAGCCCAGAAAAAATTACTACTTCTACAAAAGAGGTGCATGTAGATGTGCAATTTTAATTGCATCATTATACCATATCCCCTGGACTAACATAAGTGCAGTAATTACAACGTGGAAGTGACAGGATGCACTTCAAAAGGGGGAGGGGCGTGTATCTCTGTGATCTACACCACGGGAAGCATCGCACATGGTCAGGTTTTGAATAGCATACTAATTACCCCACATTAGAACAGAGGGTGTCACTTCTGAGAACAAACACTCCAATGTGAATCTGTTCCTTCATTTGCTATCATAGGATAATAGGTGCACATGGTAATTTTAGATGCAAAAAAATGTTTACATCTCTTGTAATGTCTTACTTAAGGATCTACTTATTATTTTGGTATACTATGTGCAATGGCAATATTAGTTTAAATGTAATAAAAGAACTTCCTCTACACTAAGTTGTCAAATAAATGTTCACTTTGAAGTTGGAAACAAAGGCAATGTTTTTCATCCGCCCACAAACCACAGCAGAGAATAACCTGTGCTATTTATCAGGAATATGTAGCTCTATTTGTCTCTGATTTCTAAATTCCCAGCACAAGTAGACTTGTGATCTTGTCTTCACAAGAGGTTGGTGACTTGATACACCCTAGGCCTTCCATACCCTGTGGACTCTGGGCCTCGCTGACATTTCAGACAAACGGGGATTCCAGCCCCGACCAATTCTTCCACTCCCCCTCCCCCAAATGCTAGACCTTTAAGAATCCCAATTCCCAATTCACGTCAGGCAAATAGACAGATTTAGATAGCTACTTTGTAGGTGTTCTAGAACATTTACATATGCATATGGTCAGGAGTATATAAGACACTCAGACTTGCAATATAATTCAAGGTTCTCACACAAACTGTTGCTAGAACAACACCACTGGAAAACCAGACACTAAGTCACACCCCCACACTCTTTTTAGAGACCTTGTAACTAGCTGATCATACATTTTCAATGACACTGGTCAAAGAACAGTGAGGAAACTGGAAGTCATACAAATGATATGAATAGCAACCAGGAAGACATGGAACATTTCATTACTGGGTCAAACTGGATTAATACGTTGCTTTATTTAGGTTCTCTGTGAAACAGAAAACCACCCAACCTTTAACTCATGGCTTTCATGATAAGGAATTCTACCCTCCTTGCATGACAAGGGGTTCTACTCTCCTTGCACAGGGGGCTTTGATGTCTTCCACCACAGACCTAATCTGCTTCTGATAAAAGAAAGTGCTGATATAAGGTGAAAAACAAAATAATCCCTATTCAAAACATCACTTCAATCAGATGGGAGAGAAAATTTCAGGAAGAACTAAGCCTACGGTTACAGCAGCAAAACTCTAAATATGTATAGCAGGTCCTAGAATATAGGCTAGTGTGTATTGAGCTGTAAATAAATATTTGTCAAAGTAAAGGAAAATGTAAAGGCATTCCACTACTAAGTATTTCTCACTGACCATATACAGGGTGTGCTCATAAAATAATAGGCTTGTTTTTGGAAGCTACAAAAACATCCACACCCAATGAGTAGCCTTCTTCAAAGCAAACTTCCAAAGGCTAAACTGGGATCCAAACACTACTATTAATATTTTTCAGCCCAGTTGTAGAACTTCTTAAGAACATCCTTCAGAATCAGTTAGTGAATGAGATACTAACTGTATCTTTAATAAATACATAATTCCTTGGTTTATAAATTTCTTGCTTTATAATCCTACCCGTGTTTTAAAAGCTAAGCTAAAATTGCATGATCAAATCCTTCATTCATTGATTCATGCTTTAAATGACTTTAAGCTATTATCCCAAATCAATCATACAAAACATTTCTATGGTTAAGATCATTCAAATGAACATGCATAAGCAACTCCAGAACTCCCAGAGCAGCCAGGGATGCAACCTTGTTGGAATAATCTTATAGCCTTCCACATGGACAACTCCAAATTGGCATCGAACTCATAAAATTCTTCATGTCTGACCAAAATCAATCCCAACAGCTTATTGTCATATTTCAGATAAGACTCCAAAGAATTTTTAAGCAATTTTCCATCTTAGTACCTGATCATGTTAGTATAAATTTGGCTGATATACATTTTCATTTCTTTGTAACAAAATATAAGAAAATTCTATTTTTAATTGCTCTTAAAAAAATAAGAAAACCTAGTCTTTTATATACCTTATTCAACTTAAATATCTTAGCTAAGAATACATGAATGCAATGAAATGTAATTCATCAGGTGCTCTTAACAAAGAAATACTTACGCCATAATGCCTGAGAGGTGAAACATTTCGGCTGTTATGTAGGACAAATAACTGTACAGGAAAACAAAGAGTGGCTCAATTACTCGGATATTATGTGTGAATCGAGTAGTAAATGCTGCTATAAATCCCAGGAAGATGCCAATCAACACTCCACCGATTCCCACAACAAAGAAGTTAGCAATTCCCGCAAACACATCAATGGTCTCAATGGTTTTCATCTGGCAAAAGGACTTGAACAAGTTGTACAGGACCTGCGGGAGAAAGAAAACACGTTGTCAAGACCCTTTCCAATTTCCCCATTATCATTCTGGTCACAAACACATCTACCTGGCCTTCTAAAATAAGGACAATTCTTCTTGTGCCCAAGTGGATGATAAGTGGCAATTGTGTATTCATTTGTCTCCTAATTTAGTATTGTGGCTTTAAACG
>RJWJ010046198.1:0-11462 GCA_004363605.1 Indri indri | reverse complement strand
GGGGGGGGGGGGGGGGGGGGCACACGTGCACATGCAATAGCAAAAGGCGATTCCTGGCACAGTCCATTGTTCCGGGCTGTGCGGCACTCCCAGGAGACGCTCTGTGCTTCCTGTCACATGGACATCCAGCGAATCTATTCCCTCATCCAGCACACATTTCTTGCGGAGTACAAAGGTAAACTGAACATCACCCTGGCCTGTAGCACTTGTGGTCTTAAGAGGGAGATGGACCCATGTACAACTAAGTAGAATGCCGGGGTCACGTGCTGTCATGAATGAGGGAAGGAGAGCCTGCACGGATCAGTGCGTGCAGTGTGGGGAATTAGGGGCGACTTCCCATCGTGGCCGTGTCCAAAGTATGCCAGGAGGACAAGTGGATTTTTCTTTGCATCAGAAAAGGGAGGGAAAGGGCTTTCCAGGCAGAGGCATGAGCAAGAACAAGCTCAAGGAGCCTGAGTCCATGGACACGTCCAGGGCACAGCGTGGGGCCCCCTCTGGCTAGTACGTCTGATTTGTGCTGGGAGAGGGGCTCCGGGCGAGTCTGGAGAGGGAGGTGAGTTGGGCAGACGGTGAGAGACATCACAGCCTTCGTCCCCAGAGCATGGGGAGCCATCTCAAGCTTCAGAGAGGAGTGACCCAGTCACCACCTCCCTCCATCAAAGGTGGCCGTGTCTGCTTTCTGAAATGCCTGGGCTCCCCCCGCACTGGCTGCGCACCTCTCCTCTGCCTGTTCACCGAACTGAAAGTTTATCAGGACTATATTCAGCCCTCGCCAATAATATCACAAGACAAAAATACCTCCTGGGTTTGCAATTTCTCAGTGTTTTGACTGTTCCCGGCAAAGCCTTTGAGAATCGCAGAGCATCATCCCCTCCCCACCCTGTAGTTTTTTGGCAGGTTTTTGATGAGTCAAACTCAGCCTGACTTTTACCCCAAAGCGATGTTCTTTTGTGGCTTGTCTACTCCAAGAACTGAAATACCCAGACTCCGTCCTCATCTCTTGTTGAAACAGAGAAGTCACTGCAGCACCCGCGGGGAGGGGCGATAAGGGAGCGTGTGGACTCTGAGACTGCTCACCCCTTCCACAGGCCTGGGGGGCACGATTTCTAACCCCCCAGCCCCCTCCCCACCCTGCTCCAAGGAGCATGAAAATTTCTTCCTTATGGATTGGACATGAGCCTTGGCGGTACGGTACCAGCTTTACATGGGGAGGGGGTGTCCATTGAACAGGGGGTATTATTATGATAATCATTAGCATCACTACCCTAGCAGTTTAGTTTTTCCCTTGGCCAGTGGAGCACTGGCATTTGGTCCACTACTTTCTACTGGACCATGAGTACATGCGATCCTCCCTTTTAGCTTTGTCTTGTTGGACCTTGGCAAACAGCATATCATGAACCTCTTCTGGAGCCCGAGTCCTTCAAATCAAGGTCATTGGGTGGCCATCACTACTCTGGCACAGGACCATGTGATGGCTCTCATCAGTTTCTCACTTATTTTTCTCTGGAGGACATGGCTATGATTCCCACAGATGGTCTCGGGCCTATGGGGGGGGACACCACAGCTAATCAGAAAATCTTAATCCAATGTCCAAACTCACAAGATGCTGGGGAGTAAAAGGGAGGGAGGAGATGCAGAGCTTGGTTCAAAGAGAGGATCAACACTCTCAGAATGATTTTCCTCCAGGTCTTCTCTAGAAAAAGAAACAAACAAAAAGAAAACTTGGCATCTAAGGACTGTGGGAGAACAACAGCAGCATAGACCAAGTTAGCTTGTCTCCTACTGGACGGGACTCGCAGCGGTTGGGAGCCTGGCATCTAGAGTCGAGTCCTGTCTCTGACATTTCCTTACTGTGTGACTGGGGCAGCTCATACCTTCTAGTCCTCAGTTTTGTCATCTGTAAATTGGAGATTCTAATACACGAACAATGCCTGGCAAGTCGTGTTTAGGAAACCTTGACACGATCACCACCAGGTTAGCACCTGTAGTTTGTGTCACGCTAATAAGTGCAGTCTTTATGGATTGGGCAGGTCAGGAGTCAGTGTGGATATTTACCTCACCAAATCCCTTTTTTTTTTTTTTAAACACAGCATGTGTGTTTTCGAATTTTGCATGAAATTTTAAGATACATTTGAAGAAAACGAGGAAAATTGGGAATGAAGTTTGGGAAAGTTTCAGTGATAATTTTTTCAGAACCATTGTTTCTTGGTTTCTGTGGTCCGTCCTCTGATTCTTTGTCCTCTGTCTCCTTTTCCTACGTCGTAGACAGTGACATCGGGTCTGTGCCTTTCACGCGTCAACACTGCCCAGCAGGACTTTCTGCAATGAAACAGAGTACTTTCAGGAAAGGTTCTGTGTCTGTGTTGTTTAGCGTAGCAGCCACATGTAGCTACTGAGTTTGTGAAATGTGGCTAGTATGACCAAGAGACTGACTTTTTAATTTAATTTAATGTAATTTAAATAATTTAAATAGCCGATGTGTCTAGTAGCTATTGTATTGGACAGGACAGTGTAGACACTGTAAAAACAGGCATAAAAACATACTGTTCCTGCTCCGAGGAAGCTCCTAGTCTCACTGAGTGTCAGCTGTTTTCTCGGGCAGTCCCAGTGTGGTACAATAAGCACTAACGTGAAGACATGCACGGGGTGCCGAGAAAGCTAATTTTGCCAGAATAGTCAAGAAAGACTCCGTGGAAGACTCTCTAGCACGCTGTGCTGAGCCTCTCCCTAAGGAGAGAATCATTTTGTAAGCACCTGTCATGTGCCCAGTGTACCAGGACAGGCACTTTCTGTAGAGGCTGTTACTCTTCACCCTAAATGTGGGCCGCCTGGCGCACAGATGGGAAGTCCGAGATTCAGCCCAAGTCACACTGCTAGGTTTATAGCTAAATCAAGGTGCGCCTGAGTCCCAAGCCACACCAGGCAGCCCATGTTTGATTTACCCTCTCGTGCCCTCCACTGCCTTTGTTGGGTTCCTTTCCATGCCCCAGGGATCGAGGCCTCTTGGTGCAATGGTAGCACTTCTGACTCTAATACCCCAGGGATTGGTAACCACTGACACGCCTCCGACAGTCCCCACTCTGGTCGAAAGGTTTCACATCACCGGCTTACCACTCACTCGGTAAGGAATGAGGTGACGGCAAGACCGCAAGCTAATAAATACGCCAGTATTTACCTAATGTCGGACTTCAGTGTGATTGATGCGTGTGTTGTTGACTAGGGTGTCATATGTTCATGCCCTAATCCTGGTCTCAGTATGACTGTGAGGATGGGGCCAAGTCATTTCACAATTTGGGTGAGCGTTCCAAGCTTCTCAGAAGACCGACACAAGACAAATTCAAGGTATGAAATTCAAGGTGTGGTCTGAGAGTCATTTTGTTTAACAACTTCCTCGCTGTGTGTTCTCAGTGTGTAAAATGGGAACATCCCTCACCGTCTGCTTACCTCCTGTTTGAGTGTTCAAGGGAAGGGTTGCAGGTTGTGTTGAAAGAAGACTTCTCTTGAAAAACTACACGAGTGAGTGCATGGCTGTCCCCAGCCCTGAGCCATTTCTGCCCTGTTCATGAAAGGGGACTGTATTCGCTGGCTCATACGCCCCAGCGTCTCTCCTTAGCTCCGGGTTTGCTCTTCCGAGAAACACCCACATTGACTCAGCAGCGTGCAGTTCCCCACAGGATGGCACTTGACAGGGATATACGGTGTCCCCTCCCTTGGCAGTAACCAGTTTGATTCACTCTAAATCCTGCTTCAGATCTCCAGCTATTTTAGGGGTTGACAGGTCTGAATTAAACCAATGAACTTAGTCTACTTGTGGAATGTAATAGCTGGAAGGGATTCATAGAGATCACAGTATCACCTAAAATTATCTCTTCTGCGTATCCCACCATTGGGAAACACGAATGTGGCTCCAACCTGTCTCGTCTATTAAAGTGAGATATTAAGGCCCTGAAAAGGGTGCCGCTGTGACTGCTGAGGGTGGCTACGCTGGTTGCTTGCTCTGCTCAAGGCTCTGTGCTCAGCACTTTGATCATTCAACCCTCACAAATCTATGAATCATAGTGCTATTATCACCCCATTTGGAGGACGAGGACACTGAAGCTCAGAATTCGGGCAGATGGCCCCAGTTCACACAGCTAGTAAATGATGGAACCAGGAGCTTGTTCTCCTAACCCGCATGCAAGAGACATTCTTGTCCCAGGCAGCAAGTTGGTGGCAGAGGTGGGATTGAGACCGCGGTTCTCATTTGGTGCCACTCTGGTCCCAAAGAAAGAGAGGGGTCTTTGGAACTGGGTGGGTATAACAAGTTATTTCTTCCAGCTCTACCCCTCTTGCTGTAGATTAAAACAGAAGCTCTGAATTGCAGTCACAAAGAAGTAACAAGAAGACACCGGACTAAGTCGTTTCTTGTCTAAATGTGTGTCCCCAACGTCAGCGTCTCTGGAACAGTCAGTGGCAGCACCTAGTAGAAGCTGAGTGAATGCTTTTTTTCAGGTGTTAAAATAAATTATTGGTGTGGCCAGGGTTCTGATAGCTCAAGTGTCTTTCAGACCCTGGGGTCCTACAGCTCTGGGCAAGGCTGTTCTCACCTGGACCTTCTCCTCTCCTCCTTCCCCTCCCCCGGCAAGACACCTCTTATCATCTCTGGAGGCTGCAGGTCAGGGGAGGGTGATCCAAAGAGGATCTCTCTTCCCCAACTCAAGAAGCTTAAGGCCACATCCACTCATGCGTGAACTGATTGGTTCATTCATTCACTGACTGAACGATTTATTCATTGAGCTCTCATCCTTTGCATTTCAAGCAGAGCTAAGTCCCGTAATAAAACAATAAACAAATCAAAACCCAAAATACCCCTGCTTACATGGCATGGGGGGAAAAGACAATAAACAAGTAAATGTGCAAGATAAACAGAAACCATGATGACTGCAATAAAGAAATTAAGCTGAGCCTTGGGGGAGCAAATGCAGGGAGGAGGAAAATCAGGGAAGACCATTTTAAGGAGGTGATGTTTGAACTGAAGAGTGAAAACCAGCCTGCAATTGGAAAGGCTGAGCAAGAGAGAGAACATTCTAGGCAAGGTGAACAGAAGTGCAAATCCCTGAAACAGAAAAGAGCTGGGCCTCCTTGTGGGCTAGGACAAAAAAAAAGGAGCCCGGGTGGCTGATGTAGCCTGGAATGGGAGACAGTCATGGATACCAGGCAGGATTTTATTCTGAAGGAACAGAGAAAGCCACTGCAGGACTTTAAGTAGGGGACTGATGGGATCCAACGACGTTTTCAGAAGATCTCTCTGGCAGCCTTGGGGAGTGTGGGTTCAGAGGGCAGCAGCGGAAGTGTGCAAATGAATTGGACCACAGCCTCAGGGCCAGGCTGCCGACTGGACAGGCAAAGGGGGTGTTGAGACTCCGCCGTCACCCCTCCATGCCTGGAGGATTCTTTTGCAGCTGCGATCTTCTGAAAACAGAACGCCCCGAGTCATCAGCCAGCAATCTAGCGCCAAACAGATGCTGTTGTTTAGGACAGGTAAATCAAGACAGGGAAATGATGACACATTCACCACAGCTGAAGTGTTTGTGGGGTGTGTTGGGACCCTTGGCTTGTTCCAAAGCCTACGTGTCTGGGACTTCTTTAATGTCTGCCGGTAACTGGGCACTCAGCTATAAATAGAGCTATTTTGGAAATTGTGCATCTCGATTTTAAAAAGCTGGAAGGACAGGAAAGGGAACCTGTGTCTTGGAGTTCAGAAATGCGCACCCTACCTTGCTCTCTGCTGGCAATATTCCGTCAGTCCTGCCCCACCCGCCCACCTTTACCCCACCCTCCACCAGCCTCCCAGGGAAGGAGGCCGCGGCCATTTCAAGAACGGCTTTTATTTCATGCCTGGTGTTAACAGGTGCAGATGTGTGACCCTCTGAAGGGCAATGAGTTAATTCCTGCGACTTTGTGTGCTTCCTACTTAAAATATATTTAACCACCCCTTTATCAAAGAGCTATTATTTAGTCTTTTGCAAAGACATAAAGATGGTCTTCTGCATAAAAAAAAATGATGACAATGACGATGATGATGACATCAGCAGGTAGAATGTACTAAGTGCTTATTTTTCTCTGTGCAATGTCCGTGGCACTTTACCTGTAAAACCACTTTGAATCCTCACAACAACCCCATAAAGTGAGTAGCATTACTCTCCCCATTCTACATGTAAACTGAGGCAGGGGATTCAAGCACAACCAATATGGTTCCAAACACACACACACACACACTCTCTCTCTCTCTCTCTCTCTCTCTCTCTCTCTCTCTCTCTCTCTCTCTCTCTCTCTCTCTCATAGGGGGAAGAGATAGATGAGGTGGGTACATTTGGTAGCAGATGTACATCGTCACCTCTATTTAGCCTAATTCCCTCTCTGCCTTCTTGCCTTGCCTCCACCGTCACTCTGTCCTCCCTCTTCCGCCGGCCCCTCTGAGCTTCTCCACTGGACTTCTCCGCCCCTTGTTTCCGTCCCTCCCCCAGCAACTGCTGTGTTCACCTTCAGATGCGTGAGCCTCCCCGTGAACTGCCTTGCTCCCTCTCCATTCGCCTTCTCTTCTCTGAGCTCTGCTTTCCCGCCGCCCGCTCTGGGGCCTCCCTTTCCTGGTCCAGGAGGGAGGGTAGAGCCCGCTTCTCTTATCCCGGGCAATGCCTCTGCCATTTGTATTCTGAAGCACTCCGGAGATTCTAAATACTCTCCTCGAGTGGGAAGGAAAAGTCATCCAAACCGCTTGGTAATTGAATTCAAGAGTGACGGACCAAAAATTATTAATGCATCCCCTTCCCTGGACGCTAAAGAGGACTCCGTCTTCACTCCTCCTCCCAAATACAGGCTCCATTAACTTTTACATTTATTTCTTTCCACTCTTTCTTTTCTATATCCTGTTTTGTTTTGCATTTTTGCAATTGTGATCCTACAATATATATGTAATTTAAGGTATTTGTGACGGCATTATTATAGCATCACAAAGGCCTCCTAGGCTGTATTTTGTGAATATGTAGTGCAGTCAATGATAAGATGTGCTGTTATTTTATGTTCCACTAAGGAAGGGGAGAACATTGTTAATTAAACAATGATCCAAAGCTCTCTTCTCTCTCAGAACTTGTTATTTTATATCTATTAAAAAGGCTCTTTTGACTTATTTAGACACAGATTTATCATACGTCAGGCCGTTTGCATGCTTTCCTGCAAACACAATGATTTTGAGTTAGAATACCGAATCATAGTGTGTGATCTTTCTGAAAACATTTTTAATGTCATTTAAAGTCAATGTGGAAAGTACCAACAATGCACTTATTTCTGCTGAAATGGGCAGCTATGACCAAGTTCTTAGGAAAAAAAAAAACAAAAACATGTCTCCATATGGATGAGAGATAGTCTGTCCTTCATGATGGCTGTGTCATAGTTGGGGGTGTTCCCTAACCCTTCTCTTAATCTTTAGACATTTAGATTTCAACAGGCTTCTATTGGGCCCTGCTTACAGTGTGTGTGTGGTGCTGCAGTTTTGCAAGTCATGCTGTGGCACCTGGGGACAGGCCTGGGGTGGTGGAGAAGACCCAGGGGCCAGGCTTGGAGGGGGAGGGGACGTGTTCGATCCCAGGGCCAGGAGAGAGAAGAGAGGAAGGAGTCTACACCCACAACCCAGCTGCACTTCGTGTGAGCTCCTTCTGGGAAACAGATTACTCTTCACCAAAGCGAGGGCCTTGACTGACAGCTGGGAGAAGCCAGAATGGGCCTGAAAGAGGTTTGCGGGTATGAGACTCAAAGCCATGGGGCTTAGGGAGGCAGAGGGAGGACTGGCATTTATTGGGCACCAAGAGTGTGCCGGGCATACCCCGTATCTTTTAAAAAGACATAAATGGCTCCTAAATAAAAGTAACGATAATGATGGTGGTGATGATGATGGTATCAGTAGGTAACATGTACTGAGTACTAACTTTGTACCATGCAAAGCTCATGGCTCTGTACACGTAATAACACACCGAATCCAACAGCAACCCCATAAGGTCAGTGCCATTTCCACTTCCATTTTACATGTAATCATTCAATCACTCCATCCTCACACAGGTAGATATTATTATCCTCCCTTTATAGATGAGGAAACTGAGGATCAGAGGGGATCAGCTCCAGTTTACAGGCAGAAAAGGGACAGTGAGTCAAGCCCTGACTCCTTTTGTGGCCCTGGTAAGATCACAGGTCTTTGATCTTCTCATTAGAACTGAAGAGTAAAGATTGAGAAATCTGTGACTCTGCCAGGCGTTTCCCCACCCGGGAGCCCTCAGGAAGCAGTGAGTGCAGTTCTTACTGATATGGGGATTATCAATGGAGCGGATGGGAACACAGGCTTTGGAACCAGGCTGTCAGCATGTGATCTTGAGCAAATTACTTCATCTGTCCGAACCTCAGTCTCCTCATCTATGAAGTGGGAATAAATAATAGCATCTGCCTCAAAGAGTTGTCATGAGGACTAAATAAGATAATACACACAAAGTGCATGGAAGAGATCTCGGCGTTTGGTAGGCTCTCGAACAGTGTCAGTGGTCACCATCGTGATTGTTTTAGTGTTCCCTAGCCATGAAGTCGATGAGGCAGGGAGCCTGGCAAGCAGTCTAGAAGTTAGCCACCTGCAGTTGCCATCCGAGCCCAGTGACTGCAAGGTCACCCCTGACCTTCATCATGAGGACCTACAACTGTCAGTCCTGAGGACTGACATGGGAGGCTCATGGTTAAAAGTGTCCAGGTGTTCTCTTTAGTGTTCAGCCAGTGCCTCCTAACAAGGCTGAGGCCACACTCCCAACCTGTGACCCCACATGTGGAAGCCACGTGCGCCTTCTGCAGCTGGTCAGAAGGACCCGGGGGTCAGTCCGGGCAGGGGGAGCCAGGGGAACATTAAACCACCTCCCAGGCAGTACGGGTGGCAGCAGCGATTATAGCCAAGGAGAAGCTAAATTCTAGAGGCGTGTGCTGTCTCCAGGGAACACACTAATTGAGAAATAACATCCATAAAAATAATTCAATACTAGTGCGTAAAACTAAAAACAATAACCAAGTGTGACTGGCTGTCTAAGAATTAAGCAAAGTAAGATGAAGTGTCTTTTGCCAGCAGGCGCTCCTCGCGAAGGAGAATATGGGCTGAAGTCATCCTCCCTGTTCCCACCTTCAAGGGGCAGGTGCCACCTTCAGCTGCAGAAATTCTCACTTTCCGACAGCAGCCTCAGCGCCTTGCTCTGGATGTTTCTTTAGGCAGCAGCAGCTAGGAGAGAAATTCAGTTAAGGCTGTCTGAGGGCACGAGGTGGTGTCACTCTGGAGCACACAGCCTAACCACTTTAACAACTGGCTCTCTGGAAAAAAAAAAAAAAAGCGTGCGTGTATACATATAGACACACACATAAGGTTATTATAAATTACTGATATAATGTATGTGTAGCCTATAATTTACAAATAATAAGAATAATAATTACACAGTATTCTTTCTTGTAAATCTGAGATAGCCAGTTTCAACAAATGCTTTTGCTGATTTTCACCGTAGTGTTGCACCCATTGCCAAACCATTGTTGCAGTGTATCATTGCCATGTGTAGCTCCAACATGAATCTCAGTGAATATTGTCATTTGCATGAACAAGTAAGGCGAAAGTGAAACAACTAAGATGTGTGTCAGAACTTTATTATTCGTCACTTGTTTGCTGAATCGAATAATATTGTTTTCAAATACTAGGAAAATAGTTCTTCCATTTTGGGTGTTATTCATAATGTAGCATCTATAGAGTGACACACTTTTGAGCTGTGTCTATATTGATAACACTTTCTGCATTACTGTCTTAAGTCTAGACAATCAATAAAACCATAAATCACATCCTGATTTGTACTGATTTTCTATTTCCATGGTATAAATTCTCGTATCATGGCCAGTTCTAAGTTACCAGGGTGAGGTCACTGAATGAGCAGGTGAGAAGAAATGTGTAGTACACATCGTTATATAGTATTTTCACCACACATACATGATATACATAATGACTCAGGAGCATAGGTTCAATAGTAAAATGTAGTAAAACAGTTTGAAAGTCATGAGTTTTTAGTATCTATTACTTTTCTTTTTGGTATAACTTATATTATTCATATATCTTACAATAAGCCCATTTAAAGTATACAATTCAATATTTTTTAGTGCATTCACGGGGTTGTACGATCTTTATCACAATCTAATTCTGGAACATGTTTGTCCCCACAAAAGAAGCTCCGTGCCCGTAGCTGTCAATCCATCACCCCACTCCATCACCGTTTCCTTTACAGAGCTCATCGTTCCGAATGAGAGGCACTTAGGCAACATTTCCCGCATGCCAGGAACTTTTCTAATAAGTGCTTTATATATATTTTTTATTGTGGTAAGATTCATGTAACTTAAAATTCACCACTTTAACCACTTTAAAGTGTAAAATTCAGTGACTTTTAGTACATTCACAATGTGCCACAGTCACCTCTATCTAATTCTAACACATTTTCATCACCCCAAAAAGAAACACCATATTCATTAAGGAGTCATTTCTCAGTTCCCCCTCCCCCAGAACCCTGATGTTCAGTGCAAAGTCTCACAATCACTTCACTTTCCCCCCACCTGGCACACGGATTCTCTCTCCACTTGGCACGATGGCGCGTTACTGCTGGGAGATGGGGGGGGGGGGCACAGGCAACGCGACGCTGTCTTTTCTGCCTTCTTCAGCGCCTCTCTCCTCGATATGGTGTTAAAACCAGGTAGTATGATCACTCACCAGATTTTTCGTTCTTCCAAAGGTGCTTGCTGCCTGGATAGTTGTTGAATCTGGTGTTCATTCAGAGGGATGCTCGCTGGAGGCTTCTTTTCTATTCGACTATCTTGCTCCTCCTCCTCTCTGGTCTGTCTGTCTTTTTTTGTTGAGTTGTGCAATCTGCAGGAGAAGCTCCCTCTCCAGTTTTCTCTCCTGTGGCTTTAGAGGATGTATTTTTGCGAGCACCCTGACCGTATATATGGCAGCATCGTTAAGATTTGGGGCTCCCGAATAAGATAGTCCTAAACTCAAACGCCAATTCTGCCACTTAGCTATGTGACTTGCTCAAAGAGGGCATATAGCGTAAATACTTGAGGCTGGTGATGAGAATGTCTACCTAGCTATCACATTTAGAAACTCTTCTCGCCTTCTTTCCAGAACTTTCTTTTTTTAGTCAGGATTGGCCAACTGTTGCAACAAGCAATACCCGTAAGTGAAGTCAATTTCTCATTCAAGTAATAATCAATGCAGACATGCATCTGCTGTGCCTCTCAAAGTGATTCAAGGACCCAGGCTTCGACATCTTGGGCTCAGCCATCCCCTAGAGCCTCCAAATCCTCTTCTGGACCCTTAACATCCAGGCATCAGACAGAGGAAGAAAAAGTATGAAGTTCCTGGGAGGTTTTTATGGGCC
>RJWJ010046197.1:0-11480 GCA_004363605.1 Indri indri | reverse complement strand
AAAATTAAAAATACATATACCTTTTGACCTAGCATTTCTACTCATGGGCATCTAGCCTCTGGAAATAATACCTGAATGTATGGCTATATACACAAGGATGTATGATGAATTATTGTTTATGGTGGAAAACAAAGGAGACCTAAAAACAAAGCAAATGTAGGGGAATGGTTGACTATATTATGACAAGTCAAGGAATATTCTGTAGTCATCAAAAAGAATAAATTGGAGCTATATCAGGTGACTCCCAGGGATTACTATGAATAATTGATGACGCAAAGCCAAGTGAAGAAAATTGGGTATAAAATTATCCTATTTTTAAGGAAAAGTAATGCCACCCCCATGTATGTATGTATGCATGTATGTGAGCCAACACACATGAGCATGGAGGGAAATGTGGCAGGATCCAGACCCAGTTGTCTTCGTGGGCATTGGGGGCTAGACAGTCACGTCGTAGGAGGTGGGTGGGAGAAAGTGAGTGAGGATCCAGGCAGAAGAAAAAGGTTGCATTGAAATTAAAACAATATATAAAATATAATCACATATGCATTAATGTAAAAGTATGTATGTGTGTGAGTAGATGTAAGAAGAAGAATCTTAAGTATATACATAGCTTAAATATTTTTGTTAACAGGAAATAGAAAAGTAGATTCCTTCACCAAGATTTTGGCATAGAGCTAGGCTCTATGAGACTCATTGAGACTAAGTTTATTTTTTAGAGTTCTCCTCTACCCTGTCTTCCATATGAAAATTAATGCATTGTCTAAAATTTCTAATTTCAGTTTCTATGAAGTGGAGTGAGAGCTTAAAAATACTTGCAAAGCAACTTTAGTGTAGGAACCTTTTGGATGTTGTGCTTTTCCCTCTAACCTTTTCAGTTGTCTTGCCTGCACCCGATTCAATCGTCTAATTTTAGCTTCTTTCCTTTACTAAGTCTTTCCAAAGCTGTCAACGTGGTTCTTACGAGAACAATAACTCTCTTTCTTCTCCATTCACATTTCACTAGTTTATGTGACGCTGATTACATACAGCTGGCATAAAACAGACTTGGAACGAACACATCTCATCCTAGGTGACATCCACATCAACAAGTAGCTGCCGTTGTCTGTGGCATCTTGGAAGGTGTGAGCATCCTTCTGGACCGAGCATTCAGTGCCCCAGGGGAGCAGCTGTCAGTATATCTCACAGAGAAAACGCACAGGGTCCTGGGAGCTGGTGCGTCAGTTCCTAGTAACACTTCCCCGAAAAGCCTCAAGTGCTGTGAGTTGGTGAGTGGCTAACTAGCCCGTCGGGATATACCCAGCTCTCTTGATAGTATCTCTGTCAGTTATTCTGTGATGAAAATGCTTCGGGTTGTGAGTGGGCCTGGGCTGGAAGGCATGGAGGATCACAACCTTCTTTTTACAAGTCATTGTATGGCATTTTGCTGATACGGCAAAAAGTTTGGGGTGAGTGGCTTGGCTTGGGTAGGGCAGACTGCATGTTTACAGTCCTGTCTGGGGACAGGCCAGCTAGTGCTGGGACAGGACTCTATCTAAGTCACAGAATTGTTTGGAGATTCAAATGAGATAAATGTCGTTAAAATGTCCTGCCCCAGTGACAGGACCGTCAGGGTTATTTTCCTGCCTGCACACCCTGTGCACACTTGTAGCAATGGGCTGGGCTGGGGGACTCCATCCCTACCGCGAGCAGTGAGGCTCCTGGGGAAGGGTCTATCTTTGGAGGCAGGCAGAGGGGGGCCCACTGCACACCCTTCACTTAATCTCGTTGAACTTCCGTTGTGTCATCTGGGGAATGGAGAATAATAGTGAGAAGCTCAATTGATTTTATCCTTGTGGGTGTGACTCGGTCCACCAAGATCTTAAAAAAAAACGTGATGTCCTCTGGTTTCTATGACTCAACTGATTTCCGACTCTGAGTTCTCATTTCTCTTGGTTGGTGAAAAATTTAAGCCCCAGCCCTTCCTGGGGAACCCCTGGCCTGGGTGTGCGCCATGATCTCACCTGGTGAAGAGACTCGGGTGCTTTCCCTGGATCGTCCACCTGTGCAGGGTAGGGCTGGATGTCCTTTCTCCTGTCCACGTGTCCTGTGATTCTCTTGCTCCCAGGACATGTTTGAAGCACAGTTATCTCCACAGCTTGGGGCACAGAGCCAGGAAACAAATGAGTGCTATACAATAGGGAGGAGTAGGGCTTGTGGCGTACTGGAGAGAGATGCACATCTAAAGGTATAAAATGTTTTTTTTAAAGTTTAACACTGTGAGACCAAAAAAACACACCATGGGCTGACTGGACAAACGGGCCTCCTCAGTGCTCTGTGAATATGCCAGGCCTGCTCTCACCTCAGGACCTCTGCTGGGAATGCCTGCCCCGGGGATCCCGCCTTTCGCCCGCTCAGAGCTCCAGTGCAGGTCCCCCCAGTGGGTCTTTCCTTGCCTCTTCCTACACTCCCTGCCTCCTGCCCTGTTTTATTCTTCTCTGTAGCTCTGAGCCCTGTAGCTTCTGGATTTATCCTGCTTGATGTCTATCTCTGCCCACTAGAAAGCAAGCCCCACAAAGGCAGATTTTCACTGTTATATCCCAAGTGTCCAGCACAGTGCTTGGCACATAGTAGGCACTCAGCAACCATGTGTGGAATGGATGGGTAAGGGACTTCATCATTGAATGAATGAGTTGCTTTCCTTTCTTCCCTTCCTATGATACCTGCTCTATCATAAGATTCCCAACAGAGCTAGGACAAGGTGAGGTGAGTGAGACATTCACCTCAGGCTCAAAATGTAAGTCGACATCAGAAACCTCAGTGATCAGGATCAGTAATATCTTAATGCAACATTTTTTAAAAAATCGATAAAATTAGTGCAAAAGAATGTGATGAACAAACTATCAAATTTTTAAATAAAGGCACAATCCAAAAGAAGTTACAAGTGAGCTAATGTTAATTAAAAAATATTTAAGATCATCATTTGGTCAGAAGAAATTCTCAACCATGGCAGTGTTCCCAATTAAAAGCGAGATAAGCCAAGAAGTAGATTTTGAATTTTTATTAATGAATTTTCTTCCACTAAAGCTCAGAAAGTTACATGCTAATAAATTCTGTGGGGTTTTTTTGTATAAATGAAATCTTTTAACTTAAAATAATGTAATAATATAATATGCCTACTTTATAATAATAATAATATACCTACTTTTTAATTTTTCAATTTTTTGTGCTACTTAATGTTCTGGAAAAAATTAACCATTAAGAAAATATGTCAGGATACGTGCACAGGGGCACACACTTTTTCTTTTGCCCCAGGCTCCCTGTGGGTCGGCAGGGCAATGGTTCTCAGCAGATGTGTGCTGAGTATGCGGTTTCACGAGCCGTCTCTCCCAGGCAGGCCTCTGTGATGCTCACAGACTAAGTTGCTTCCACCTGAAGGGGTGAGAGTTGAGGGGATCGCAGGGGGCTGGTGAGGGAGACCGCTGTGATGGGCCTGCTTTTCACTGATCCCCAAATCAGACCATGTGGGCCTACTCCAATGAGCACTAATTTTTCCTTTGCATGGAAGGATCTTGAAAAAGAAGTCTTGAAGGAGAAAAAGAGAGATGTTGCGATCGAGAAGAGGAAGAACTTGGGGAGAGAGGAAGGACTCTTCTCCTGTTTCCCCAGGCATCAGCCAGCCCGGGCAATCCACACATTGCTCACTTTGTTCTCACTTCTGCCCTTGGCCGCCACTCCCGCTCCGACCCTGAGGAACTGGCAACCCCCAAGACAGCCAGTGCCACAGCCCTCACCAGGTGCAGTGCCAGGCCCCCGCTGCATGGCCCCAGGAGCCAGCGCCATGCTTCCTTGGGCCGGTGCGTGTGTCTGTCGTGAGGCACTAAGGGTGGTTGTTGGGAGGTACCCTGGTGTCGTGCAAAAGCTTGGGCAGGAGTGGAGACCAAGTGATTGGGACTCCTGTCTCTGGTTCTCCCATTGAACTAACGATGTGACCTTGGTCCAGCTACCTTCCCTCTCTCAGCCCATGTTTTTTCATCTGTTTGATAAGACCTCTGTGGACAGCTCTAGCCTTAGGATTCCAGAAGTCAGAGCTTGTCATAGAGTTTGGTGTCTTTGCTACATGCTCAACGTAAGTGGTTAAAAGCAAATGACCTCTTTAGAGAATACCTAAATTTAGGATAAACTCTTTCCTGCACAAACACAAAACAAAACTTGCAGAAGACTTTCAGAGGACTCCCAAGTATACATGAAAGATGGACCGCACACATTTATCTTCTCCCAGTATGGTGGTTAAGAGGCCTCTGTTTCTGGGGCCACACTGCCTGGGTTTGAATCCTGGCTCTGCCACTTACAACTGACTCACCGAGGGCAAGTCCCTGTCCCTTTCTTCATTTGTAGGACAAAGATAGCAATGGTACCTGCCTCTGCATTAAAGAGGGCTGCTAGCGGAGACGGAGTTCCTGGGAGAAGCCCCAGGGGATGCAGAGATGGGGCCGAGGGGGGACTGTCGACTGTGGGAAGGGTCAGCTGGCTGTGCCGCTGGCTTTGCAGGGGGGACGAGCCTGGAGGAGCAGGGCAGGAAGCACAGAGCAGTGTGGGCATGGCAGTGTGAGGAAGACAGATGACCAGGGGACCTTTCCACTGGACAAAGCATGGCTGGGGGTGGCAGGATGAGAAACATGCTGGGACAATCTGTCTCAAGATCCTAAGTCAAACCCGGGTTTAAGACCCTTCCGTAGACTCCCTGGCTAGTGTATGTGGCTAGATTATTTTTCTTTGCTCAGACTTGCTTTGTGCCCTGGTAACTTTCTGCCCTTACTAAACTGAGGAAGTGCATTCAAAGTCCTAAGGGGAGAAGAGTCACCTACAGAGCCTTTCAGCCTCAGTCCCGGATGAAGAAACTGACGGGGAAGGCATGGGTCAGGGCAGGAATCCCACCTTTCCCGGGAGTGGGAAGCCCCCCCCCCTTCTAATTCCTTAGTTCTTTTTTGTTAAGAACAGTTTCATTGAGGTACAATTCACACACTGTATAATGCACCCATTTAAAATGCACAATTCAAAGGTTTTGAGTATATTCAGAGTTATACAACCCTCGGTATAATCAATTTTAGAACATTTTCATCACCCCAAAAGGAAACCTGGTATTCATTAGCTGTAACTCCCTTCCCCACTCCCAGCATCCTTCCCTAGGCTTAGACAGCCACCAATCTACTTTCTGTCTCTACAGATTTGTCTATTCTGGACATATATAAATGAAACTACAGTTGGCCCTCCGTATCTTCAGGTTCCACATCTGTGTATTCAACCAACTACACATTTAAAATATTTGGGGAAAAAAACAATAAAAATAACAATATAACGATACAAAATGAAAAAAAATACAAATTTAAAAAATACAGTATAAGCCAGGCATGGTGGTGCATGCCTGTAGTCCCAGCTACTTGGGAGCGTGAGGTGGGAGGATCGCTTGAGCCCAGAAGTTCAAGGCTGCAGTGACCTATGACCTCAACTGTGAACAGCCACTGCACTCCAGCTGGGGCAACACAGCAAGACCACATCTCTAAAAAAAATTTCTTTAAAATACAGTGTGACAACTATTTAGCATTTACATGGTATTAGATATTATAAGTAATCTAGACATGATGTAAAGTATACAGGAGGATGTGCATAGATTATATGCAAATAGTATACCATTTTATATAAGGGACTTTTTATAAGATTTTGGCACCAAAGGGGATCCTAGAACCAATCCCCTGTAGATACTGAAGAACAATGTATATGTGGTCTCTTTTGATTGGTTTCTTTCACTCAGCATGTTTTCAGGGTTCATCCATGTTGTAACATGTATCAGAACTCCATTCCTTTTTTTTTTGAGACAGACTCCCGCTCTGTTGCTGGGGCTAGAGCACTGTGGTGTCAGCCTAGCTCACAGCAACCTCAAACTCCTGGGCTCAAGCGATCCTCCTGCCTCAGACTCCCGAGTAGCTGGGACTACAGGCATGCGCCACCATGCCCGGCTAATTTTTTCTATATATATTTTTAGTTGTCCAGCTAATTTCTATTTTTTTTAGTAGAGACAGGGTCTCACTCTTGCTCAGGCTGGTCTTGAACTCCTGAGCTCAAACGATCTGCCCACCTCGGCCTCCCAGAGTGCTAGGATTACAGGCGTGAGCCACCGCGCCCGGCCTCCATTCCTTTTTGTAACAGAATAATATTCCATTAAATGGCTATACCACATTCTATTTATCCATTCATCAGTTGATGGACATTTGAATCATTTCTACTATCTGGCGATTACGGATAAAGTTGTTCCGAACACTCATCTGTCAGCTTTTCTGAGGACATATGTTTTCACTCCTCTTAGATGTATACCTAGGAGTGCAATTGCTGGTCCTATGGTTATAATTCCCTACTTCTTTGCACATACTTCCATTTCAGAACTTTGCAGGCTTACCAAAAGTGCTCACAGATCTGCTTGTCCTGGGAGACTATGGGCTTTCTTCAGCTTGTGTACTCCTGTAGAACCTGGCACCTACGGAGCGCCAAGTAAACATGTGTGAGGGCCCCTCCGTGTCAGGTGCTGCAGATTACAGAGACTGGTTCCGGGAGGAACACGAAGAGTTTGCCCACAGCGGACAGAAGGGAGGCAGAGTGCCAGCAGCTGGGAGCATGTAGGTGTGGTGGAAGGGTCAGGGCGGTCTCTTCCAGACACTGTTGTTTCTAGAGAGATGGGAAGCAAAGTGACCCACTGAGGCTAAGGACACAGGATTGGAGGTCTAAGAAGAGAGGAGGTAAGGAAATAGTGACAGGGCAACGCAAGGAGGACATCTGAGAAACTCCATGAATCCACCTAGGTTTGAGGTCATTAAAGTGAAACTAGTCGGCCTGGTGGTGGCCTTTTCTCCAGGCGTGTTTGGCAGTTTGGGTTCAGGGAGGGAATGGTACAGGTAACTATGCATGGCTGGGATTTAGCCAGATGAGAATGACCAATGAGAGAGGGAGCGAAGGTCCAGGAGTAATCGTGACAATGAGCCGGATGAGAAGGAGAACGAGAGCTCAGAGGGGCTCAGGGAGCAGGTGGGGAGGTCACTGGCTTGTAGGTTCTAGGAGGGAGGAAGAGTTTTTGGAATCAGAGCCCTCAAGGGGGTGATGTGGAGGACAGGAAGTGGGGCTGGCACCGAGACTGTGGGGCTGCAGACACCGCGATGGGAAGGTCAAGAGCGCAGTCAGGGGGCGGCCAGCTGAGAAAGGAAGAAGATGAGACCATGCCACGGGACTGGATCTGCGGATTTTTGAAAGCATTCCAATTCTGAAAGTAGTGTCAGCGACAGGACTTTGACGTAGTGCTGAAACCGCCAAGGAATGAGGACTGACAAACGTAACTAGAAAAGGGGATGTTGGGTGACGGTGATCTGCTGGCGCGAGCATCAGAGCCGAGGAAGGAGCAACGGTCTGGAAGCAGAAGGAGTGCGGAGGACGTCCGCCTTCCCTCTGGGCCCCACAGGCAAGGGGTGCAGGAAAGAAAACAGCTACCCCTTGAGAGGGCTATGGCAGGCAGCTCCGGGGAGCCCCAGCTTCAACTAGAACAGAAAGGTGAAGGAGACGTGCAAAGAAGAGGATATAGGGAATGTTGCATTGATGGCTGGGTGACATGCAGGGCCACCTGGGGACAAAGGTCTCCATGGGAGTCCTGGGCATCCCACAGGGCCTGGAATACAAGGTTTGGTAAGATTAGTTTGGGACAGACTCAGATAGGAGGTGGGGAACGGCCAGATGTGGGTCTTCCCAGCAGTACGCAGGGCTCTGGGGCCCCTTCCTCACTCTTGCTGAGGGCCATGGGGAGCTCAGACGGAGGCTGTCTTAGAGAGAACACACGTCTCCTGAGGGCCCCTTCTTCTCAGGCCTACCTTGGAGTGCAGCACACGTATGTCCTCTTTCAGGTCACGGACTCTCACATGAGGGGAATCCCGGGGACTCAGGAGCTCGGGCATGTGCATGTTGACTCTGGTTCACACGGTGGCTGCCAGGGGCCCTGCAGCTATCTGCCTCCTCAGGAGTGGCTGCCGTTCTGTACTGTGTGTGACTTTACAGTTGCCCAAGTGTTGCCTGCTGTTTACCCCCAACATGACAGCCAACTAACGCAATACACTAACTAAGTGGGTTAAGTCTCTTGCCCCGCCCACGTTACACAACTGCGTGGGACGGTGGTGACCTGGTCTTTTCAAAAGACGAGGAGACGCCTGTGCTCACTTGCCTCCGGTCCACAGCCACGGACCCAGCAAGGGACCATACTTTGTCCATCTTCTCCCTCACTCTACGACTGATCCCGCAATGAATTATTTTCCCCCTAAAGCAAAAAGGGAAATGGAGTATAGATTCTCAAAAGGTATGTGACTCTTACTTGTCTATCTTAACAGGAAAAAAACAGCAAAACCACCTAGTTATTTATGTACATATTTACAATTTTATTAACAGCTGTATCTCCAGTAAAAACAATTTAGTGACAAGAAAGCAAGCACCAAATCGCATAATATGCTGATGGTAGAGTAGAAACTAATGCTTGTTAGTTGATATTTCTTCTAAAAAGTATAGCTGCTGATGAAGGTCTCTTTGAAGGCTCGCACAGTTTCCTTAAAGAGGTGCAATTCTCAAATGGGAAATCAGATGGCTTTTTAAAGTTTTTAAAATAATTTAGTTTTTACACCTTTGGCGTCATCTTCTGTTATGAATGGGAAAAAAAATGTCATATTAGTAACTTGTAAAATTATCAATTGTATCAATTATCAAAAGTCAACCTGGGCTGCAGACCAGAAGTCTTAATTATCCTCCTATTTTAATGTGAGTAAACATTTTGTAATAAACTCGTCAAAGGCAAAGGAGCCAGAGAGCACAGATGAAGGGAGAATGAATGGCTTGGGCCCTCATGGGGTGGTACCTTGCGTCCCACTTGAAGCACAGCCTTCAGGATGTAGCACTAACTGTCCCAAGGCTCCTCCCACCAACTCAGTCTGAGCATCTCTGAAATTACCAAGTAACAGAGCTGAGACTGTAAGACTCATGTAAACTGTCACTGCTTTCTATCGGTTATTTCCTTCTTTGCCACATGAAACTCCTGGGCATGGTTTTCTTCCCACCTCAAACTTCTGTTCCTGTTTAGTCACCTTTGTGACAATGACAGAACAATCTCGGGCTAGCTCAGAGGAAACCAGCCAAAGAGCAAAGCCGCAGCCCTGCTTGGGCAAAGCCCCTTCAAACTGAGGTCCATCTCTTGGTCTTTTGCCTCCCCTATGGTCTGTGTATTTCCATGGAGCCCGCACATCAGACCAGGCCAGAGTTCCCCAAGCATTCGTGTTCTATTGGTAAAGAAAATTCATGAAAAACTAGTGCTGTGGTCACAGGGGTGAGGTAAAGGGAAGCAGATTAGAAGCTTTCCTATCAGGAACCCCACTGGATGTGGAACGGGTGCTGTGAATTTCTGAGACAGGGATAAAGAAAGTGGGCGATGCTCCTCAAACTAGCACGGGCACACAGGTCTCCCGGGAGCGGCACCTGGCGTAGCTGAGCGCTCTCTCGGCCCCCCTGCCTTCTCCCAGGGGTCTCCTCACATGTGCCCACAGCCGGCATCACCTACTGCCAAGGAATCAAGCCTGCTTCTCCAGCTTGGTTTCCCTGGGTAACCTGAGCACTGTTCCACCTGGCAACTGAGGAGAAAGGAAACCTCATGGCCCATGCATTGGTCCCCCTGCACCTAGGCCCTCGCCGCTGCGCAGCGATCCTTTCTTCATCCCCACACCAGCCACAGCAACTCACTCAGCAGAGCCAAGGCCTTAACCAACCACTCAGTCCCCTTCTGTCTCTCTGCGGCTCTGACGCGCAGCCTCCCCCTGGGGATCACTAGCAAGTGCTCCCCGCTCTCCTGCTGGACCTGCTCCTGCAGTCCTGGCTCTTCTGCCTCTCCCCACCACCCAAGGGTGCCTGGCTTTTCCTTCCTGGTGACCTCAGATGCTCAGGACATCAGTTACTGTCCTGATGAAGACGCTCCCCAATCTGTAACTCCAGTCCCAGGCCTGAAACCTGCATCTCCAATTCTGCGCCTGGACGTCACTACCCAAGCGATACACCAGCACCCAAACTCAAATGCATCATTTTTCTTCCCAAGAAGATTCCTGTCTGACTTCTCTGCTACACTTGCTAGTGGCATCACCTTCTAGGCACCAAGGATCAGAATTCCTGCTGCTTTGATTTTCTTTCTCGAATAATATTATAATAATAATCAGAATAGCTACCACTGAACACTATAATGAACCCGCCACTATCCTAAGTATTTTACTTATGTTAACATATTTCTGCACATTGTTATTTCTATGGTTGTTATCTACACTATCATTGTTATTTCTATACTATCATTATGCCCATTTTCCACAGAAGACAACCGAAGCACAGAGAGTTTAAGTGACTTGTCTGAGGCCTGTGAGAGATGGAGCTGGCATTTGGACCCAGGGAGTTTGGCACCAGAGCCTGTGTTCTGGAAGTTCTATTAATAGGACCGCTACAGTTTTTCTCAGACCTAGCCCTGCATATTCATTCCCGCCACAACTACACTCACTCCTTGGCTGGATTATTTCATTAATCCACTAACCAGTGTCCCCAGCTCCAGTCTCCTGTCTATTAACTCGTCCTATGTTGTGCCGGCAGAGTGATCTTACTAAAGCATGGCTCCGTTAAAAAAACAAAACAACTCTGTGGTTCTCCCCAAAGAATGGCTCAAACCCCCTGGCAAGCCTCCCGCAATGTCTCAGCCTGGCCCGGCCTGCCAGCCCAGCTCCGTGCTCCTCTCACCCCTCAACACTCACTGTTCCTTCTCTTGCCCCGGGCCGCCCTGGGCCTGCCTCTTCCCCGCATCCCTCAACACCCCCTCCTGGGCCCCTGCCTCCTGACCACCGGTGGGATCGGCCAGGAGGGGGCCTTCTGGAGCATTCTTATGAGGGTTTGCTAAACCGACACTGCTGCTATAATTCATGTCCTATCTTTTGATCGGGACTACAGGCCCAGCTCTGATCCTGGCTCTTGAAGTGAGCCCAATCCTTGATCCAACTTTTCCTGGGAGAGGAGATGGAGGGAGTATATCACGGTGGTTAACAGTATAACTCTTGGAGTCCAAAGACCTAGATTTGAATCCCAGCTCTACCATTTTCTAGCAGTGTGACCTTGATATCCTACTCGCCTTCTCTGAGCATCACACGCATTTTCTCTAAGCGAGGAGTAATGCTATCCTCCCCTGCAAGGCTCATTGAGAGGGTTCGAAGAGGTGATATATGGAAAGAGACTAGCACAGTGCATGGCACACCATTGGTACTTAATAAACCACAGTTAGAACATTTGCCGATGCTACTTCTTATTACTGTACAAGGCAACCAATAAATGAATATAATCTGGCTCCCCAAGTAATAAGCACTCTACAGCAGGGCTGCTCTTGTGCTAGTACACCATGCATAGTCCATAGG
>RJWJ010046196.1:0-11461 GCA_004363605.1 Indri indri | reverse complement strand
AAGTGAGATGATTTGGTCAGCTGCCCTCTGTTCTAGACCTTCTGTGATTCCCAGGCCAACAGGAAAAGGGCTGGACGGCTTAGTCTGGCATTCAAGGCCACCTGCATAGCTGCAATCCATCCCAGCCATTGTTCCTCCACACTGGCCTACAGGAATGGTCACCATCCTCTTGGCTGGCCTCCTTTGATAGCTCGTGAGCTAGGTGAGGGCAGGAGCTTCATCCATTTTGTCGCTATATCCCCAGGGCTTAGCCCAGGTCTGCACATAGTGGGCTCTCGGTAAATGTTCACTGAAAGAACTGAGCTGGTTCGATGAAAGGTGGTGCTACCGTAATGCCCATTTTCTTTTTTTAAATTAAAATTTTCTTTTCTTATTTTTTAGAGGTGGGATCTCACTGTGTTTGCCAGGCTGGAGTACAGTGGCTATTCACAGGAGTGTACTACAGCCTCCAACTCCTGGGCTCTAACTGTCCTCCCGCCTCAGCCTCCAATGGGACTATAGGCACGTGCCATTGCACCCAGCTCATGCCCATTTTCCCGATAAGAAAAGTGAGGCCCAGAGATAGTGATTTGATTAAAGTCATATCGAGGATTCTGACCCTGCCTGTGCACTCACTGGGCATCCGCCCCCTTTCTGATCTCTGACCCACCTCCTCTGCCTGGGCCCAAAGCCCTTCCATTCCTATCACTCGGGCTCGGCCCCAGGGCCAAGGCAGGGCAGGGCCGGGCCCCCCACCCCTGGCAAGTCTCCAGTGCCTGCTGTGATCTTGCATGCCAGGAAGGCTGCAGGGATGGGTTCTTCAGAGAACAGGAACACACCTGCGCTTTCATGTGGCTAAACAGGATTCAACAGGCCGATTTTAGGCCACGAACCTTAAGTTCCTGAAATGAGCTTGAACTCACACAGCATTTGAGAAGCCTGGCCTGGGAATTTGGGCCCAGGTACAATCACAGACTTGCTATGTGACCGTGGGCAAAGAGCTCAGATTTGCTGAGCCTCAGCTTCCACATCTGTGCAGTGGGCATGGGAATATCCACCTCACGGCGTCATTGGGAGGATTAAACATCAGCTGGCATGGGAGGGCATCCCGTAAACTACAAAGCCACTAATGAAGCGTGAGGGGATGTCGTTGCCCTGTGGGATTGGCAGTGGCCTAGTCCAGAGGCCGGGAGGAGTGGGGGAAGGACAGACGCAGCCTGGGCCTAGGCCTAGGTTTTTCTCGTTAGGGTGTGTGCAAGGGGGGTGAGAAAGGAGCTCATGAAGGCCTCTATGGGGAGCTGCTGGGGATCCCAGAAGAGCTGCTGAGTCACCAGTGTCTTTATTCTTCCTTTTTAATTGTTTTTAAAAAGTCTTAATGACTTTTTTCTGTTTACAAAAGCAGCACATGCTCATTGTGTAAAGTTCAAACAACACTGAAATACATAGTGTAGGAGGCAGCCAGTTTCCCATGTTCATGCTCCCCAGATGTAACCGCTGTTGACATTTTGGTGTATATTCTTCCAGAATTTTCTTTGGATAAACACATGTCTATTTACTAATTAGAGAAGCATGTTTCTTGAAGACAATTTAACACAAGGCAGAACTGTAAAATATGCACTTCCTCCCAGCACCCCTCTCAAAACTAACCACTAGTAACAGCTTGGTAGGTATATGCTTGCACTTTTTATTTGCATTTATATTCACAGTATATAAATGCAGAAATGGGGGAGTGGTAATGATTATAGACTCAAAGGCCATGACTGCCAGAGTGTAAGTCCCGTCCCAATGATCACTAGCTGGGTGACCGTGGGCAACTTACTTAACCTCTCTGAGCCTATTTCCTTCCTCTGGAAGATGGGAATCATGATAGCACCTTCTTCAAAGTGTGGTTTGGAAAATTAAATGAGATAAAGTATGCTGAGCTCGGTGTGATGTCTGGCTCTGCAGGGATTAGCTAGAGGTATAGACCCACACAGAGTCTTTTCCACCCAATGAAAATGGGATCATACCATGCACATTATCCTGTTTGGCTTGGAGGCAGAATTATAGGGAAAGATTAGTCATAGGAATCCTGAAATTTACGCTGGAGATGAGAAGCCTTGCTTTCACATTCAGAGAGTTGGTTGCACAAGTGTAGGACGGGAGAAACCTAGATGTCACAAGCTGAATCATGGCCACCTCTGTAACGCAGCTGCAGCCCCGGCTTGCGTCAACAGATGTCGAGTTTTCAGAACAGGGAGGTGATGGGGCAGCCGCTCCTGTCATCACCTGGATGTTCCCCCCACCTTGTGAACGTCAACTACCTACGTGGCACTTTCTACCTTGAAATGTCTGAAACTTCTCCCTCCCTCAAACCCCCTGTCTTCCTATCTCCCAGCCTCAGTGAAGGCACCAAAATTTGCCACTTACTTAAGCCAGACGCGGGGAGGCTGGGGGAGCACTGATTTCTGGCTTTTCCCTCCCTCCCACGTCAGATCGCATCCTCTGGGCCTTTCCCCCACATGAGCCCAGCTCTCTCCCCCACACCCCTGTCTCCATCCTGGCACCTGCAGTCCGCTTGCTTCTCTCCACGGGCCCAGGGCGTGGCATTTAGGGATGTGTGTGGAACTGTTACTGCTTACAGAGGTGTGTTCAGAAATGGTCTCACCCCTGAATTTCTGCAGGTGGAGCGCAGGGTCTTGTATTCGTGTGCCTGTGATAGGGTTCATCTCACAGCACGCGAGTGCTCTGGTCGTCTTGTTCTCTGCCGCATCCTCTGCCGCGTCGGCCCGGGGAGGCCCCCGCCCGTGCTCGCTGAATCGCACTGAGGTGAGTAGAGAGGTCGCGCCTTTGGTCGCATATTTGCCATTACTCCTGTCCACCCCCAACCCTGAGGCCCCAGGAATCTCAAACCACAGTGGGTAATGCGTGTGTGGGAGTCAAGAAGCCCCGTCTGAGCTGGCGATCATTCCCCAGGGGTGTGGAATGGGAGTTCTAGAAAGAACCATGGCAAGGGTAAGGACAGTGAGCTTCGAGAAGGCCCTGGTGTCTGGGTCCTGTTTCAAAGCTGAAAAAGAACCGGTGTGTTGGCTGGTGGCTGGTGCAGTGGGGCGCAGTGGGGCGCAGTGGGGTGCAGTGGGGTGCAGTGGACGGCCGTGGAGCACCCAGCCCTGCCTCTTCCTCTCCCTCCCTGGGCCCCAGGTGGCTGGTGCCTTTGTGGACTCTCAGGCTCCTCGGCAGGGAAGTGTGGCCACCTAGGCCTTCTCAGCTCCTTCTGGGTGGGAGGAGAGACGTCGGGAGGCCCTTTGCATCTGGGAGCCGTCATGTGAGAGGTGGTTTATCAGTGGGTGGGTGAGTTTTTTTCCCAACATGTGGCGGAGTTTGGAGGGAGGATCATGCCAAGGCAGGACACGTATGCTAAAAGTGTCCTCACGTGTTGGCCATGATGCCTGCGGTCCAGCGGAAGCTGGTGTTGCAGAGCCTGGCTAAAGTCCAGAGTTCACTATGAGTCCAAACACCTGCATGAGGTGTGAACTGGCCTCAGATTTCAGGCTCTGTCTTTCCTATCTGACCTGGGCAGTCACACCTGGGGGACTGCCAGAGGGGGTTGCCACGTGGCTAGACCCCAGTGCTCCTCCGCCCCCACTGAGCCTCAAAGATCACTCTCCCTCCCCTAACCCTCCACGGCAGGGGAGCATCCCCAGACAGGGCAGCTTCTGGGGCTTCTGACTGGCTGGCTCCGGGTCCTGACCGCCATCTGTGTGACCTCTGGCAGTGCCTGGATATGGCGGCGCTTGGGCTTCCCCCAGCTGGGCTGCTGCGTTCTCGCTCACCTTCTCCCCCGACCCCACGCTCCCAGAAAGAAACAGGACAGAAGCCAAGGTCCAGCACTTTATTATCATCACAGAGCACAGGGAAGCCCACCTGGGTCTCACCAAAGGCTTGTTGTCCTCTTCCCCAGGGAGAGCCATCAGGAGACAGCCCCGCCAGCCAGGCCAGGCCACGCGGCCGTGGGGGCTGTAACGTGATGGCTAAAACATAAACGCAGACTTGATTTGATTCCAGTGGCACCACCTCCTACTGTGTGACCTCAGGGCGGTCTCTTACCCTCTCTCAGCCTTGGCTGAGTAGTAGAACCACTTCGCTGGGGTGTTGTGGGCACTGACTGGGCAATGCCCGTGGGGTGTTAGCATGGTGCCCGGCGAGTCCTAGACAATGAGTGGGAGCCGGTAGTATTATCATTAGCAAATCTGGTTTCTCTGTGTGGATGAGAGGGAAGGAGCTCATTTCCTAAATGTTTTAAATGTGGCCTGTGAGGAAGACAGCCTGGAACACCTGTGGGAACTGTCCGGCCCCTGGGGGTGTCGGGGGTCAGACCCCAGAATGAGGGTTCCAGGGCCATGACATTTGCTACCATCTCTACCAACTCCGTGAAATGCACTAGCAAGAGTTTGGGGAAAGTTCTAGTTTTGCACGTGGACTACTTAGGCCTTTCCTTGTTCAGTCAGGTGGCATTCCCTATATATTAACATAGTCAGGCCGGCTTCTTTATTTTATATTTTTGTAGTCTTTACTTTTGTCAAAAAAATTGCCATAGGCCACTGAACTCGAAATTCATCCTAGCTCTGCTTTTTGCTATCTGGGTGACCTTGGGCTGCTCGTTTTACCTCTCTGAGCCTCACCAACCTTACTGACCTGAGGGGAGCTTTGAGGATGAAGCGGGACGCAGAAGTAAAAGTAGAGACGAGATGGGTGTGATAAGGGACAGGTCCTGCGCACTCGCGGGCGCAAAAGGGATGGGGCGAAGGGACTCTTAGTGCGCGCGCATGCGCGCGCATGTGTGTGTGCGCGCGCGTGCACGTGTGAGTGCATGTGCAAGAAGACCCGCATCTGAGTCCCGCCTCCCGCAGCAAGATGAGCGCTCATCGGTGCGGGTGGAGCCGGGCGGTCCCAGGCGGGCGGAGGCACCACAAGAGGGAGCTCCGAGCTTTTGTCTTTATCGTGACGCAAATTTTCCATTTCTCCCTGGCTGCGTTCCAAATCGAACCAAGAGTTATGGTTTTCAGTTTATCTGATTGAATACGCTTTTAAAATGAATTCATGTGCGTTTAGTAGTTTATCGACAAGGTGGTCACGAGACTGCAGCCCTTATTGCAAGGCTGGGAAGTGGGGCTGAGGGGCGGGTGGGGACGAGAAACATGTGCCTCCTGGTGTCCTGGCTCCACCACTGCTCAGCTGAGTGGCTTTGGGGGCATTTCCCAAGAGTGCGGCAGCGCTGAAGTTCCCACATCCAGCCTCACAGGGATGTTACGAAATGCACACAATGGGAAGAAAAGCAACGGAAAGGTCGAAAAGATGTTTCACAAGCCTCTTACCTCCAGGGCACGGCCTTCTCCTCGCCCCATCCGCGCTCCAGCGACGCCCACGCGGGGCAACTCCGGGTGGGAAGGAGGTGAATCCGGCTGTTAGACCATGACCTCAAGAACAGTATTTCCAGGAATCCCCATCTTAGCATCTAAGGGATTCCTGGGAAAACTGGACCGTGAGGACAAGGTGGGAGAGAGTGGCCTTCAGCAGCAAGGCCTGCCACGCCCTAAGGACCAGCTGGAGTTTTCTTCTGCATCCAGCCCCGCCTGTGGCCCCCAGCGTGGGGTGTCCCGGGTCTAGCTCTGTCTGTGGCCCCCAGCGTGGGGTGTCCCGGATCACAGGATGTGGTTCATTGCTCTGGGAGGAGCAGTGACTGGAACGTCAAGTGCCCTGGAAAGTCCCTCCTCTGTAGCCAAGGCCAGACTTTGATGACATTGTTGACCCGAAACCATCTGGTGCCCCGGCCCCCAGGATGGCTGGCTACTGGGGGGTCATGTGTATTCCTGAGTCTCTAGCCAGAGGGTGAATTTAAACCAACCATCCAGTTCCTAGTCTCTGCTTGGCCGCCGATCGCCTCTAGCAAGTCACTTAACCTCTAAGCCTTGACTTTCCTTAACTACAAAATGGAACAGTATGAGAGTGAGATCAATGAGATTTTGGGGAGGAGCGTAGGAGGAAGGGAGCACATAGGATTAATGGAAGTGTTTTGGTCTGTGTTCACTAAAAGTGATCTGAGATGAAAAGACAACACTAGAGTGGGATTTAAGCTCTCCTTAATAAATCCTCTGTCCCAGGGTCCCTAATCCCAGGCACTGGGTAAGAACATGGATCTAGAGGCAGGTAGATTAGGGCACAAGCCCAGCTCAGCACAATCAATGTGTGACCTTGGACAATCTGCTTAACTGAGCCTCTGTTTTTCTTATCTGTAAAATGGGCCTGCAACACTGCCCACCTCCCAAGCTCGTTGAGAGGTTAAATAAAATTGTACTTATGCCAGTGGCTCTCCTCTGCTGTTCATTGCTTGTCTGAAGTCTCCAGGAGAAACCAGACATTTGTGAGATGTGGGAGCTGGTTTAGGCAGTAGCCCAGAGCCAAGGTTAGGACTACAGAGAGCGAAGACCCTGACTCAAACTCTAGGACTTTTTTTTTTTTTTTTTTTTTTTTCTGAGACACAGTCTCATTCTTTTGCCTGGGCTAGAGTGCTGTGGCATCAGCCTAGCTCAGAGCAACCTCAAACTCCTGGGCTCAAGCAATCCTTCTGCCTCAGCCTCCCGAGTAGCTGGGACTACAGGTATGCGCCACCATGCCCGGCTAATTTTTTCTATATATTTTTTAGTTGTCCAATTAATTTCTTTGTATTTTTTTAGTAGAGACGGGGTCTCGCTCTTGCTCAGGCTGGTTTCGAACCCTTGAGCTCAAACAATCCGCCCGCCTCGGCCTCCCAGAGTGTTAGGATTACAGGTGTGAGCCACTGCCCCCGGCCAAACTCTAGGACTTTTGTCTTTAGGGCGGAAAGGTTTTTAGGAATTGTCTGAACCACAAATGCTGCATGAGTCTCAGCTCTGAATCATTAACAGTGGCTGCCCAGGACTCACTGTGGAGAAGGACCTGAAGCAGCATCTGAACACTTCAGGAATGAGCGTCTGGACGGATTAGCAGTGTCTGCCGGGGGCTCGGAAAGGGAAAGCGAGGCAGGGTGCTGGGTGGTGGTCCAGCACCTCCCGTTAAGGATGGACACACCGGGCTGCACAGCAGAGCCAGGATGTGCCCAGAATCTTGAAGCGGGTCACGGCATGGGTAGGACTTGAGTCCAGGAATTTCCCCAGCACCACGAGTGGCCGCCAGTATGGATTCTGGAAATACTTCTCCGGTTTCCTGGTACCCCCCGCCCACCCCCGACTTACCGCTTCCAGGCTGATGGTTGCAGAACAACTTCTCCCTTCCCGAGCTACAGTGCTTCATCTCAGACTCCCAACTGACCAGAGATGCAGCACTGCACCTCAGGCTGGGAGACAGGGCGCGGCGCTGCTCCGCTCTGGTGGCCGGTGGCTGGCGAGCTCCGGCCTGGCAGGAGATGGGCGTTAGAGGGGGCCTGGGCCCTGCCCCTCCAGCTCCTCCCGAGACTGTGGTGACTGCCCCCAGCTGCATCTCCCGTCTGTGGCCTGCCACTCGAGCCCTCTGGGACCAAACCTAGACATTCTTTTCTTTTCTTTTTTTTTTTTTTTTGACAGCTTGATTTAGATAGAGTCCACCCATCCAACGCGAACACTGAAATGGTTTTTAATGCATTCACAAAGTTGTGCAACTGTTGCCACAATTAATTTTAGAGTATTTTACCACCCCCAAAAAGAAGCCCCTTATCCTTAGCCAACCCCCAGCCTGGGCAGATCGCCTTCTGTCTCTATAGAGCTGCCTGTTGTGGACATTCCGATAAATGGAATGAGCCGATGAGTTGACCGACGGTGATGGCCTCTGCCCCAATTTACGCTTGCTGCGTCCCAGCCAAACGGCCCCATTCATGCTCCTCGATAGTTTAGATCTTCAGACAATCCCCCTCTCTTCCCACCTGTTCTCCCAGAGTGACCTTTTAAAATGTAAATATGATGACTCTTTCCCCAGCGTAAAATCCCAAAAGCGCTGCCCCTTGCCCGCAGGCTAAATTCTGAAGCCCTTTCAGAAGCCTGAAGCCTGCAGGGCCTGCCCCACCCCCCTGGGGCCTCTTCCTTGTGGGTCCTGGCCCATAGATGTCCCTCATCCCTCCAGGGAGCCCGCACCCCCCACCCCAGGGTCCCCGGGATCTCCGCCACTCCCCCGCCACCCTGCCCACCTCTTCTTCCTGTGCTCAGTCTCCTCTAGTCTCCGCTCTAGTGACCGGTCTGGGAGGCCCTCTCTGATTTCTGCAGACTTCAGGGCACCCCGCCCCACAGTCTCACTCATCCTGTGTCCTCTTTCGAAACCTTTACCACGCTGGCCATGTAGTTGTCACTGATGACACCTCCACTCAGGGACTATATGGCCCTACCCATGAGAGGGGCCTGTCAACCATACTCACCGCTGAAATCAGGGCCAGCTGGTGTGGGTGACAGATAAGCATCAGTCGAATGTCGGAATCATACTTCCTCGGTCTCATTATCTCTAGTATCAGAATTATTTGTGTGTGGGTCTGACCTGGCTAAATCTCCAGGTCCCTGAGGACAGTGCCCTCGTCTTCTTAATTTGGGGGATGCTGGGTCTTGCTGATGGCTTTGTACATGAGGATGGACCCCAGGGAATGCCATTTGGTGGCTGATTGAATGACCTTGTAGATAATTCACTTTCTTCTCTGGGCTTGGCTTGGGTGGGAACTTCCAGGTGAGCAGGCAAAGGCCCTCCCCCACTCCTCCCGTCCCCTCCAAGATCTCAGGGAACCTCAGAGGACCTTCCTACTTTGCTTAGTGGTCGCTGCGGTGGGCTTGATGCCGCAGGACGTATATTTTCAGGGGTATCTGAAGCGGGCAGCTCAGGGCTGGCAGAAATCTGAAATCACGCTCCAATCCTAGAAGAGTGGAAAGAGTGTTTTCCTCTGGTCTGTCACTTAGGGGAGGTCAGTTCTGACAGCCTGCCAAAGGGGACAGCCTGTTCCCAAGGAGGCATCCTTAGCCAAAGAGCTGCCTCCCTCTTACTTGGAATTCTCTCGCAGGGACTCTTTTCAATCTGCGTTTGGCTAGGGAGTGATTCCAACAGTGGGACTCACTGGGGGGTCACAGCCAGCCTGCCTGCTGCACTCTCCACCGGGCCCTGGGAAAGACAGTGCTCAGCCTGACCCACACGCCGCTTCAGTAAGAAGCCAGGGAGGCTTATCCTGAAAACGTGGTTGCTGCCGGGAGCTGAGCTGATAAGGAGTGTCCACTGCCTTCACATGGCGCGTGACTGTTTCCAAAGCCCTTTCACCAAAACTACCTTTGGCTTCCCAAGCGCTGCAGGTGGGGTGAGTGAATTGTACGGGCTCATAGCCTCAGCCCTAACCCACCTGGGAACAGAGTGACTCAGATTGTTCTCTGTCAATTGCTGTCAGTCTTTCTCCTTACCAGGGGAAGAAAGCCTCTGGTTGGTGCCATTCTGTCTCTGACACCTTTCTAGCTCCCGCTTATCGCCCAGCTGGGGCCTTGCAAGCCACAGTATCAGGTTAAAGTGTAACTCTGTTGTTTCGTTTTTAGTGTATTTATTGTTACCTTTGTGTCCTAATTATGGACAGTGTTATAGTTTCCCATTTGCAGTAGCTATTTCTACTTAAGTATTAAATAGGATTTACCTTACATTAAAAAATATTATGATTATATGCAGATAAGGCAAAAATAAAAAAGAGGGCATCTGAATGACCGAGTTTGGGAAACAACGTCTGCTCGCGTTAATCTTCAGGACAGCTAGGGAGGCGGGCAGGGGAATGTCATTGCTTCCACATGGAGCACCAGGAAGGGGAGGGGACTGTTCCAGGGTCACAGAACAGGAACCAGGGGAGATGAGGTCCATTTCCACCACGTGCCACGAGTTAAGAATGTTGCAGCCAAGGTAGCATCTGTCCTGGGTTTAGAAGCAGGAACTAGATGGGAGGCAGGTTTCTCCAGGAGAAACTGATGCAGAGACACGGCTGAGATGCAGCCTTTGTGACCGCGGAAGGTATATGCCTCCTTCTCCTCTGTGGCCCTTGAGTCTGGCGCACCCCTAGCTGTAGGCTGCCTCGTTCTGTTCCTTGGGTGTCTAGAATCATCGTAACGATGATGACTGCAATGGGAATGGCGACTTACATGCTATGTTTTAATCGTGCTGGTCCTTGTGCATCCCCAAAGCTCCATGGGAAGGGAGTTTTCCCAGCACACAGAGCTAGGAACCGAGCTGGGGTTCCTAACTCAGAGCACCCAGCCCAGGACCCTCATTTTAACCTCTGTGTCTCATCCCCTGATCAGTTTACTGGTCCTTTGGTTTGGGGACAAGGCCTAATCATTTCACCCGTTCATTCAGCAAGCCGAGTGCCTCTCGTATGTGGCGAAGGGAGACGGGACAGGACCCGGTTCACTCCTTGCCCTAAGGAGCACGGGCAGGCTGAGGCAGAAGGAAAATGCCCCTGATGAGGCAGACGGGGGGTGGACCCAAGTGGGACAAGAGAGGACCCAAGAAAGGACAGCCTAGTGCTAGAGGACAAAGAGGTTCCCACCCTTGGGGGGAGCTGAGAAGGCTGCCTGGAGGAGGAGGTAGCGTGCTGGGCTGGGAGGAGGGTGGCGCTTCTCCTGGGATTCTGGGCCCAGGGGCTCTTTCTCTCAGTGGTGCATACTTGCAGGGCACGCAGACATGCTCGTCCCAACCCCTGTCCCCTTCACACGAGGGCCTGCCTGAGGAGAGAGGTCTATGGCACTCCTATTCCACTCACCTCGAGAAAGCCTCCTTCACGTGCGGCTCTCGGGTCAGGAGACGAAGGAGTCTGCTCTGGAGTCGCAGGCTCTACTTCTCACCAGGCTTTCTCCTCCCTGCAGCTGTGTCCTCTTCTGTCAGAGAAGGCAGTTGAACCAGGTGGCCTCGGAATCTTACCTGGCGGCCCGGTGCCGGCTGTGGGCAGCCTGGGGACTGCTCCCCGGCAGATAGACCGTTTCTGCCTCTGCGCTCCCTGTGTCTTCAGGAAATGTCGTTGGCCTGCGGGGAACCTCTGTCTTCTGTCGGGAAGCTCTGGGGCGGCTGGGGAGGAGAAAATAAACAGTGGCTGTCTGGGTTTTCTCGCCAGGCCTGAGCCAGGAGGCCTCCCCGGGCTCCTTCCTTATATGGCCTGGCCGCCCTGGGCTGGGAGCCCGCGCTGCGCTCCCCCACCCTCCACCTCCACTCGCAGGGCTGGGGGCCGCCCCGGGTCACCCAGGACCCTGCTGCAGGGCAGGGCGGAAGGTCTCCTGTCCTGGCCTCCGGGCTGCATGGGGAGGATTTGCACTGAGATGCGGGATGGGGAGGGGAGAGGCGCACCCAGAGAGGAGGGTCCGCCAGGTCCCAACTTAGCTCCTCACTTATGGTGTGACCCTGGCCAAGCCTTTCCCTCTTTGGGTCTCTGTTTCTCCTGCTGTCAAACGAGGGTGTGGAAAATAATAATTCATCCTCACAGCCCTACGAGGTGGGCGCT
>RJWJ010046195.1:0-11501 GCA_004363605.1 Indri indri | reverse complement strand
TTTGAGACTAGCCTGAGCAAGAGCGAGACCCCATCTCTACTAGAAATAGAGAGAAATTAGCTGGACAACTAAAAATATATAGAAAAAATTAGCCAGGCATAGTGGCACATGCCTGTAGTCCCAGCTACTCAGGAGGCTGAGGCAGAAGGATTGCTTGAGCCCAGGAGTTTGAGGTTGCTGTGAGCCAGGCTGATGCCATGACACTCTAGCCTGGGCAACAGAGTGAGACTCTGTCTCGAAAAAAAAAAAAAGTTTTTATTGCTATAAACTTTCCTCTTACAACTGCTTTTGCTGCTTTCCATTAGTTTTGTTGCATTGTGTTTCCATTTTTATTTGTCTCAAAATTTTTTAAAGTTTTTCTTTTTAATTTCTTTATTGACATGTGTTCATAAGCATCTTATTTAATTTCCACATATTTTGAATTTTTCAGTTTCTCATGTTATTGTACCAATATAGTCAGTAAAGTTACTTGATATGATTTCAAACTTCTTATATTATTTAAGATTTGTTTTGTGACTTAACATATGATCTTCAGAAATATTCCATGTGCACTTGAGAAAAAAATGTGTTCTGTTGCTGTTGGATGAAACGTTCTATATGTGTCTGTTAGATCCATATGGTCTAGAGTGTAGTTTAAGTCTGATGTTTCTTTATCGACTTTCTCTGAGAATGATCTGTCCTTAGCTGAATGTGAGATGACAAATTCTCCTATCATTATTGTATTTGCAGTTCATATCTTTCTTCAGAACTGTTAATATTTGCTTTACATATTTACATATATATATTTGCAATTGTTATATTCTCTTGCTAGATTGACCCCTTTATCATTATATAATGCCTTTTTTGTATCTTTTTATATTTTTTACTTAAATTTCATTTAATCTAATCTAAATATAGCTACTTCTGCCCTTTTTTGGTTTTTATGGGTATGGAATATATTTTTTTCCATCCTTTGATTTTCAGCCCATGTATATTTATATAGGTAAAGTGCACATCTTGTAGGCAGCGTGTAGTTGGGTTTTGTTTGTTTTATCCATTTAGCTACTCTGTCCTTTGACTGAATAATTTAATCAATTTTAACTGAAGGTAATTACTGATAGGTAAGGACTTTTTCTTGCCATTTTGTTATTTGTTTTATAGTTGTTTTTTAGATTTGTAAAAACTTCTTTCTCATTATTATCTTCCTTTGAAGATAATTGACTTTCTCTGGTGATATGTTTCGATTCCTTGTTTTTTTTCTTTTTTGTGTATCTTTTATTGGTTTTTGCTTTGTGATTACTATGAGGCTTACAAAAATATTTCACAGTTATAACAGGTTATTTTAAGCTGATAACAATTTAAACTTTGATTTCACATGCACACAAATGTACTCATCTACTCCAATTTTCCCCATTTTGAATTTTTGATATAACAGTTTATATCTGTTGATGTAGCATACTCTTTTAATTATCATAATTATTACTATTTTATTAGCTTTATCTTTTAACTTTCATACTAAATATATATGTTTCACCATTACAGTATTAAGTACTCTGAATTTGACTGTGTATTTACTTTTGCCAATAAGTTTTATATTTTCGGATATTTTCAAGTTACTCATTAGTATTCATTTTTTTCAGCTCAAAAGAAATCCCATTAGCATTTCTTATAAGTCAGATCTGGTGGTGGTAAACTCAGCTTTTATTAGTCTGGGAAAGTCTATTTCTCCTTCATTTCTAACAAGAGCTTTACTGAGTCCCATATTCTTGGTTGGTAGTTTTATTTTGTTTTGTTTTTTTTTTTCCTTCAGCACTTTAAAACAACCCGCTCTCTTCTGGCATGAAATGTTTCTGCTAAAAGTCTGCTGCTAGGCATATCAAAACTCTCTTTTATGTTAATTGATCCTTTTCTCCTGATGCTTTCAGGGTCCTTTCTTTTTATTTTATTTTTGACAGTTCAATTGTAATGTCTTAAGGTAGTCTTATTTGGATTGAATATGATTGGAGAACTATCTGTCTGTGGATATTTATCTTTCTCTAGGTTTACAAAGTTTTCTTCTATTACTTCTTTAACACATTGACTGCCACACTAGAAAGAAATATTTTTTTCTTGGTGCCACAGTGTTTTATTATGACAATAAAATAAAAACTTAGAAAACAAAATGATCCTTTCTAATTTAATGAAAGATGAAATTTATTGACTTCTATTCATTTAATCCACATTTTTAGAATTAATTTTTCAATATTAATTGTAATGAGTTTATCAACAAGTAAGATTTTCATGAACCAACTGCAGAATTTTGCCCAGCTTTTACTTCATGAGACCCCGGACTCAAAACTAGTGTGAGTTAAATACAACGCACATGGCAGTTAATGTGCTAAATAAGATTTCTACCCCTTTATTTTACTCTATTCTTTCTTTGACTCCTACAATTTGAATATTTACTCTTTCGATGCTATCCCATAAATTCCATAAGTTTTCTTCATTCTTTTTTCTCTTTTGGCTTCAATTTCAAATAGCCTTTCTTAAAGTTTACAGATTCTTTCTTCTGCTTAATTAAATCTGCTGTTGATGCTCTCTATTGATTTTTCATTTTGTTCATTGTATTTTCATCTCCAAGATTTTAATTTTTTTAAATTTCAATCTCTCTGTTACATTTCTTTTTCTGATCATTTATTGCTTTTTGCATTTCACTGAATTGTTTTCAATAATTTCAAGAAATTTGCTCAGCTTTTTTAGAACAGTTATTTTGAAATCTGCCACTTTGGTTGTTGCAGCACTGGAGAATGCCCTTAGACCAAGACTACTGTGGCCAGTGTGGCACTGGGTTGGTATCTTGTGCCTGCGGAGGCTTGTGTGAAACTGGGGCATGCCTGGACACTGTGGCTGCTTTGGTCTGCCTTCCACTGAGGGTTGTCTGGAGTCTAAGATTGCTGTAGTTGGCTGGTGGTGATGCAGTCTAGAGGTTAATTCTGCTTTCCAGGGTTGATGGATTTCTGCCTGGGTCTGGGGCATAGCCGAAATCTCAATTTGCAAGTGCCAGCCTGGCATTAGGAGCAGTGGGAGTCTGCCTGGTGCTGAGTTTTACTGTGTGTTAGTTTCCAGGGAAATGTTCTATGCTCACTGTCCTCTCTTTTCTCTAGTCAGCTAGTATCACTCTCTTCTCTGTGCTATGTGTAGCTGAGGGAGAGGAGAGGCAGGTAATGTAAAACTTCCTTTTTATCCTCTTCAATGTGTCTTATTATTTTGTTATAACCAGGTATGATGATCTCTCATCTGGTTTCCTTAGCTATTGTGAAGGTATTTTTATGCATGGATAGTTGTTCGAATTGGTATTTCTTCAGCAGGAATGATTGCCAGAGGGTTTTGTTCTACCATCTTGCTCCTCATGCAATTTTTAGCATTTTTCTAATCATCTGCCCACTAATGCTTCTTCCTGACTTGACTGCAAAATCGCAAAGCAGTGGCTTTCTATTAATTATGCAATCATAAATAGGCACACAGCGGGCAGTTTAAAATCTTATAAAAGAAAGAGTAATTTTATTAAATAATTAGTTTTTTTCTTTGACAACTTCATAATAATGCAAATGTTTATGAATCATATAAAAATATATAGTATTCTGGTGACTAAATCTTATAAAAATGAAATTATATTGTATAATTCTCTTTTGTTAAAATGCTGTATCTTTTTCTTATAATTTTCAATATTATAGTCCACTTTTTAGTGCAGTTTAGAAAATAACTCATAGGACTTTTGAAATATTAAACTGTAACATTCACAAGGAGAATGATATCAAATCAGTATGATTTCTTTGGTACTATTTTACAAATAAATATGTTAAAAAACTCTAGCAAAGCCATCTTTATTGATAGCTGAATGCCTTGAGGGGAACATATGAAATATGGGTGCAATGGCTTTAAGTGACTTTCATATGACCTACAATTTTTCTGTAAGTGCTCTATGTAAATGTGCTTATTATGTCTAAGTTGCTTTGTCCTAATTATAGATAGCATTTCAGAAAGAGAGAGAGATTTCTCAATCACACGTTTACAATACGATAGCTACAGTTTTCAAATAAGTCCCAAAGACACATTTACCATTGGATTTATTTTAACATATTTTTATATTCCTTTATTAGGTTCATGGTTCCCATTTCTTATAGATTTTCCTCTTTTCCTTAGTTGATTGGGGAGCAATTAATGGAATGTTAACAATAGGAAGTTTTGAAAGACTGTATAAAAGGGTTGCACTGAGGAGTAGACCAGAGCAAGCTGATGATCACATCAAAAGTCATTTTCCAATGTGTTTAAAAATACTTTAGGAACTGATTTTATTTAGTCATATGTTGGTCTCTTAACTCTTTGGAGTAAAACTTAAACCCGGCAAGCAAGCAAGATTATAATATACTTTGGGGCATGACACATACTGTCTCAGTCTCCTTCTATCATATACCTAACAGCACTTAGAGGGTTTCTCAAAATCTGGTTCACTGAACACTTGCATTAGAATTGCATAGAAATATTAGTTTAAATGCAAACTTTTAGGTCTTATAACAATTAAATCATTATTTCTGGATTTGGATTTCAGAATGTTTTCAGCAAGCTCCTCAATAACTTTTATGTAAAGGAGAACTACTTGCCTCCCAGTATCTTGTTTTGAATGTAAGAAATACTTGTTGAATTGCCTGTTCTCATTATTACTTGCTTACAAGTTAAAGTCACTGATAAAACTATAAGTTTATAATTATAAAAATAATGAAATTATATAATATAGTTTATAAATATTTTTAAAAGGAAGAAATAAAAGAAATAAATTTGTGAAAAGTTTCTAATATTAATATTCTAATATTTTCATGTTAAATTTTAAATAAGTTTTACATATGCAACAACCATGATGCCCCCAGTGTAGTTGGTATCAATCCTTATATACAAATATTTCTAGAGGTTCTTAATAGGAGTGAAATGATGAAAGTATAAATCAGAGCCCCATAGTACCGAAACTAGAAATGATGCATTGCTTTTAACCCAATATCAAACACTCATGAAATATTTTTTTCAGTCCTTCTCAGTTCTCTAGTAAATTATCAGGATTAAAAATACCAATATTTTAGGCAGTGTATTATGATTTAAAGGGGTTCCTTCTGGCCCTCCTCTGCCGTGTCTCTCCTTATAAATGAGTAATCTATGGAGTTAAAGAGATAATCCCACCCTAATTGGTACTCTCTGGCCTCCAATTCTGGTGCAGAATTCTGAGGGCCCTAGAATTGTAGAACCCTAACATAGCCTTCCTGGTTGTTATGGAACTATGATTTTCGAGGTAGAATAATAAAACATTTTACCTAATGCTTTTTCTTGATTTATACATTTTAAATATTTAGACACAAGGTATGTCAGCCTGCATTTGTACCTTTGTGCCAAGCCCTGCACATGTTAATGACTGGTCTTATTTCAGGATTTCATAAATGCAAATGCCCAAATATAATCATGGATTTTTTATGCTAGTTTGATGTAAATTAAATGGATGCATTTCTATATTTATGGATTATTTGAATAATATTTTTCCCAGATTTCTCTTGCTTCTAATCCTGTACTCACTGACACCTTATTTAGCTTGGAAACAATTTGTAACAAAAATGAATAAAATTATACATGAGAATTATTTTAAACTTTTCCCCTTCAACTGAATTCATTGTTTTCACAGTAAAATGCAGCATGCCAATGTTTAAAACTGCAATTAGCACTATTTATTTATTTAGATTGCCATAATTTTTACCTCCTAAAACTAATGAGAATTTTGAGCTACTTCCTTCCAACTTTTTCCCAGGGATAGACATACCTGTTAATGAGATCTGTAGTGCCTCTGGGGTAGCAGGAAAATGATGAAGTTCCAAGTTCAGTTACTTTATTGCCTTTTAAGCAATGATTTCTACACAAACCAATTAGAATTTTCTTTAGTAAATTTAAGTTTGAAATTGTCATGCAAATAAATAAGTCACTGCATTTCTGCAGTACGCTGATTATTTTATGCATTTTCTTTTCTCTAAAAAACTGATAATGTAGTCTTTGGATACCAGGTTGAGCATCTTTAATCTGAAAATCCAAAATCCAAAATGCTCTAAAACACAAAAATTTTTGAGCACCAAAATGTTGCCACAAGTAGAAAATTCCACATATGACCTTATGTGACAATCTGCATTCATGATGCAGGTGCCCAATGCAGTTTATGCAGCGTCTGCACGGAGAAAAGTCCCTTCCAGTCAGCTATGACATATCTGCCACACACAGAGATCATTTCGTGCAAGTAGGCCCCAAAGGGTAATCAAATGGTGCATGTATAGGCTGAACATGCCAATCGCATGTTCCCCGCAGTGCCCCACATGGGGCCAAGACCTTAAGACCTAAGTGTGTTACTCACTGTGTTTTTTCCCCCATATTCTCTGCTCTGTGGTATAAAGATGTTGTTTAAAATGTCAAAAAAAAAAAAAAAAGCCTACAGATATGCCTATGGGTAACAGTGATAAGAAACAACATTTCAATGGGGACTATATATATATACACATATATAGAGCCTATATATGTGTATATATATGTATATTTTTTCAATTAGGGCCTATGAAAGGAAAAAAATAATCCTTTGTGTTATGTGTCTGTTTCTCAATTTGGTGGCCCCATTGAAATATTGTTTCATATTTTTTTGTATGCTAAGATGAATATATTTCATAATTTTTTTATTTGTCTCAGCCTTCTAAGGAGTTGGGATTACATGCATGCACCACCCTACCTGGCTATTTCTTTTTTTGTATAGATGGAAGTCTCTCTGTTTTGCTCAGGCTGGTCTGAAACTCCTGGCCTCAAGTGTTCCTCCTGTCTTGGCCTCCCAAAGTGCTGGGATTATAGGTATAAGCCACTGTACCCAGCCATAGTTGATGATTTTAAAAAATAAAATCATGCTTTGAGATATATTTAATGTAAAGCAATGCAAGGTAGAAGATTATATTATATTTGTAACTTCTGGTTCAACAACCTCTATATTCCACGCAATTAAAGAACTATGAAACTTTCTGTTGAAAATTTGTCAATGTGAAAATGATGAATGATGTCACATATTTTTAAATGGTTTTCTAAGGTTTTAATTAAAGTGCAACAAAATGTACAATTGCAAAGATTTCCAAGTATTTTATTAAAGTGATAGAATTTTATTTCCCCAGGGCAAACTCTAGGCATTTGTTAATTGAGATTATTTTTGTTATCATGATTAAAACTTTAAGTACTTGATGACTATTTTTTTCCTAGCACTAAGGCTCATTTATTCCATTTGGAAAAAAAAATGTCAATAAGGTAAATACACTCATATTTACTTTACTCATATTTTATAAATTTGGATTATATAGGTTTAAGGTGTTTTATATCTTAAATACATAAAAGTGAGAAAAATTTTGAAGTACTGAAATACCACCAGATAATATTTTTCCTCAATTTTTAACATTGAAATAAAATACAGATATTTTTCTTTCTCTTAATCGATATGTTACTCTACCACCATGAGTAATTTATTAATAATTCTCCTTCATTTTAATTGGAAATAAAGTCAGCACAATAAATATTTGATGAAAAACTAGTAATTTTCTTTTTCGTCATAGCTTTTTCAGTTTGAGAAATATAATTTTGCTTTGAAATTGGTAGTTCTTACAGTAGAACTTTCACATAAAATTACTTCGTTTTTCCTTTTCATAACACATTATCACAATGTGTGAAGCATTCTCTCTTTTTCAACAATCCTATGGGATATTTACTCTCTTTTACTTGATGTGAAAAATGAGGTTCACGTACTATATTAGACATATGGACTGTGACTCAGATTATAGATATCATGTGAAGACTATAAAATTGCAGTCGTGCCTTGCTTAATGATGAGGACATGTTCTGAGAAATGCATCCTTAGTCAATTTCATTGTCGTTCAAATATCACAGAATGTACTTAAACCTAGATGGTATAGCCTAGACCACAGCCGGTGGCTTTTAGGCTGCAAATCTGTACGAAATGTTCCTGTACTAACTACTGTAGGCAATTGTAATACACTTGTAAGTATTTGTATATCTGAACATAGAAAAGGAATAGTAAAAATATAAAAGATAAAAAATGGTACACTTGCACAGGGAACTTAGAACAAGTGGAGCTTGCAGGACTGTGTGTTGCCCTGGGTGAGTCAGGGGGTGAGTGGGAGTGAGCGGAAGGCTTCGGGCGTTGTTGCGCACTACTCCAGACGTCAGAAATACTGTCCACTTAGGCTACAGTAAATTTATAAAAAATTTTCTCTTTCTTCAATAATAAATTAACCTTATCTTAATGTAACTTTTTAACTTTATAAACATTTTATTTTTTTAAACTTTTTTCCTCTTTTGTAATAACACTTAGCTTAAAACACAAACACATTGTATAGTTGTACCAAATATTTTCTTTCTTTCTTTTTTTTTTTTTTGAGACAGAGTCTCACTCTGTTGCCGGCGCTAGAGTTCCTTGGCGTCAGCGCAGTTCACAGCAACCTCAAGCTCCTGGGCTCAAGCGATCCTCCTGCCTCAGCCTCTGGAGGAGCTGGGACTACAGGCGCATGCCACCACGCCTGGCTAATTTTTCTTATTTTTAGTAGAGACGGGCTCTCACTCTTGCTCAGGCTAGTCTCGAACTCCTGAGCTCAAGTGATCCTCCTGCCTCGGCCTCCCAGAGTGCTAGGATTACAGGTGTGAGCCACTGCACCTGGCCCCCTCAAATATTTTCTTTTTTTATATCTTTAATCTGTAAGTTTTTTCTATTTCTGTTTATATATATATATATACACACACATATATACACATATATATATACACACACACATATATATTTATTTTGATTTTTAAACTTTTTGTTAAAAACTAAGAAACACACATATCAGCCTAAGATTGCACAGGGTCAGGCTCACCCACAGCACTGTCTTGCAGCCCCACATCTTGTCCCACTAGAAGGACTTTAGGAACAATAACATGCATGAAGCTGTCACCTCCAATGATAACAGTACCTTTTTCTGAAATATCTCCTATCTGAGGTTGTTTTACAGCTTTTTTTTTTTTAATAAATAGGAGTATACTGTAAAATAATGATAAAAAGTGTAGCATAGTAAATGCATAAAATGCTAATATAATTGTTTATTATCATTACCGAGTATTACACACTGTGTGTATGCTATACTTTTCTAGAACTGGCAGTGTCGTAGGTTTATTTACAGCAGTATCATCACAAACATATGAGTAACGCATTGCATCAGAATGTTGCGGTGGCTATGACATCACTAATCAACAGGAGATTTTCAGCTCCATTATGATCATATGGGACCACCAGAGTATATGCGGTCTGTCATTGACCAAAACATCATTATGCAGCTCATGCCTATATTTCTTTTGTGCAATAACTACCTTTGTAAAGTCTTAAAGCAGTCTTCAAGTACTTCAGGTGGCTATTAAAAAGAAATGAAATAGGTTGCTCATGGTCATTGCTGGAACAGAATAGAAGTTTATTGGTAGGATACTAGGTAACTTCTAAAATACTAGAGAGGATCAGGAACCAGGTGCGATGTATTCCAATTAGAAACGAAGCCCAGACACAACAATAACAACATGAAATCTGCAGAACGGGTCTGTTGAGGAAACCACTGCCCTTCTCACTGAGCACTGAGTGCCATAGTTTGCTACCTTCCAAGTTGGGGCCTGGAACCCACCTTTTACTCTTTCCTGCTACCATGGAAATAGCGAGAGCTTCACTGCATGGATTCTTTTTATCAAGAGCTTCAGAACAGGTATAATTCATGTGAATCATACCTCCTAGAGTCATCAAAATTGAGGGCCTGACTAGCTCCAGATTAGGCTTTAGTCCTGTTGTGAGATACCAGAAACATGACTCAAACCCCTTAGCTGCAAGGGCTGAGGAGGGCCCATATGTCATTTTCCTGTCCTGTAATGAGATAGATCTACAACCGAGATCATAATGTATAGACACAGGTGGATTTATATATTATTTCTGGACTTTCTTGATATATTCTTCTGCTATTTGTGCTATATAGAATTTTATATATATATATATATGTATATATGTGTGTGTGTGTGTGTGTGTGTGTGTGTGTATATATATAAGTTAGGTTTAGAGACTTTAAAAGGGTCTGAATAGGAGTAGTTAGAGAAGATATCCTCATCTAGATATTAATTGTGTGGGGAAGATATTGTCTTTCAAAATTAATTATGATGTTAGCTGTAGGTTTTTGTAGTTTTCATTTATCTGATTAAAGAAATTTCTTTTTATTCAAAGTTTGCTGAGGATATATTTTGTAATCGTGAATGAATGTTGAATTTTGTTGAATAATTTTTCTTCACCTATTGCTATAATTCTATTTTTTTCTTGTTTACTCTTAACATATGATGGATTGTATTGATTGATTTTCAAATGTTAAACCAGTCTTGTATCTGTAATGTAAAATTTTATGATTGTGATGTGTTATTGTTTTTATGTTATTTCTATTTCTAGTATTTTGTTGAGAATTTTTACATCTATTTACATAAATAATATTAGACTTTTGTTTTTGTATAATTATCTCTGCCGAGTGTGTCTTGATATGCTAGCCTCGTGAAATGATGATAAGTGCTGCTTCCTCAAATTTTCTGGAAGCTATTGGTAAGAACTGTCATTAATTCTTTCTTAAATGCTTGGCATAATTCCAAGTGAGGCCATCTGGGCCTGACATTTTCTTTTTCAGAAAGATTTTTAGCTGTAAATTTAGTACTTGTCAGGTTATCCCTTTCTTCTTGGGGTCGTTTTGGCAGTTAGTGTCTTTCATGGAATTGATCCATTTCATCTAAGGTGTCAAATTTTGGCCATAGAGTTTTTTTTTATGATATTCTTATATTATCCTAATAATGTCTATGAGGTCAGTAGTGATAATCTCTCTTTTATTCTTGATGTAGGTGATTCGTGTCTTCTCTCTTTCATTTCTTGTTCGAACTAACTAGAAGTTTAATCAATTTTGTTTGTTTGTTTTTGGTCAAACAAGTAGCTTCTGGTTTCATGAAATTTCTGTACTGTTTTCATATTCTCAATTTCATTGATTTCTAATTTTATCTTTTTCTTCCTGTTGTTTGCTTGGAGTTTGGTTTCTTGCTGGTTTTTTTTTTTTTTTTTTTTTTTTTTTTTTTTTTTTTTTTTTTTTTTTTTTTTTTTTTTTTTTTTTTTTTTTTTTTTTTCTTGTTTTAGAAGATGAAAGCTTATATTATAGATTTGAAAATTTTATTCTTTTCTAATATAAGCAAATAATTCAATAAATTTACCTCTAATCTCAATTTAGGTGTATTCCTCAGAATTTGATATGTTGTATTTTCATATTCATTTACTTTAAAATATTTTCTATTTTCCCTTGAGTCTTCTACTTTGATCCATGGATTATTTAGCATAGCATTGATTTTCTTTTAAAATTTGTTTTAGATTTATCAAATATCTTTATGCT